>VMBQ01004002.1:6174-92613 GCA_007657795.1 Dreissena rostriformis
CACGTATTCGCTCTACCCTGCTTGCCTGTCGAATGACCAAACCTACAAATATGTGCACGAGGAAATCTTGATTTCCGCACCAATGGACATGTATCACCTTCAAAAACCTGTATAACCAGTTTATTCATTCACACAACGATAATAAATACATTTAAAGGGAGGTTTATTATGCATATATATATATATATATATATATATACTCATATAGTATGAAGACCAGAGGTTTGGTATTTGGCGAGTAACATCATATGATGAATCCGTACCAAATTGTTCCTACTCTAGATGTAACTTGTTTTAATGATATCTATGCCAAGATTGAAAATGGTTGCGTTCCGTGTACCAGGGTGTGTCGCGATGGTACGCTGTAGGGGACTGATAAGGGCTTACTTACCATCCGGCCGAGAAGAGAAGCCCCGTTATGGCCCATACCAGGGTGTGTCGAGATTATGGCGGTAAAACACCATTAGGGACGAATGAGGGCTCACTTACCATCCGGCCGAGAAGAGAAGCCTCGTAATGGCCCCTACCTGGGTGTGTCGAGAGGTCATTGCAGTAAAACACCATTATGGACAAATTAGGGCTTACTTTCCATCCGGCCGAGAAGAGAAGCCCCGTTATGCAACCTACCAGGTAGTGTCGAGAGGTCATGGCGGTAAAACACCATAAGGGACAAATGATGGCTTACTTACCATCCGGCCGAGTAGAGAAGCCCCGTTATGGACCCTACCAGGGTGTGTCGAGAAGTCATGCAGGCAAATAGTGGGTAACAAATCAGGCTCGTCTCCAGGCTAAGGATGTACACCAGGAACACTTGAGATAAGAAGAGTCATGATGGCCTTTAAGCGTTCACTTGAGTTCATGGACACCAATTGTTGACGACATGACTTGACTAGAAGCACGAACTTAGTAAGGGATCAATACTAAACCTAAATCAACAGTGTTGTCTTATTTCAAAACCTCGCATATGTCAGACATATGCTGTTTATGGGCAAATTTGAGTTTTGACCTCTAAGTTTTACCTTGACCTTTGAGGCAATGAGAATCGAAAAAGGCGAAACTTCTCATGGTCGTCATTTGTGGTATAAGTTGTCTGAACAATTCTATGATGAATTTTAAAGTTACATCTTGGACAAGCTGTGTTATTACCAAATTTGACCTTTGAGCTCTGAGTGTGACCCTAGGTAGGGAGGTTTTTACACACGAAATGCTATGTCCTCGTGGTTCGCAGTGGTAAGTTATCTTAAAATAGGATAATTAATGACAAAGGTACAATCCATATAAGCTATTTGAAGGCTATTTGATCTTCAAAATATGACCTTGACCTTCGCAGTAGAGAGAAGAGCTTGACACGCGACATGTTGTCTTATTATGAATTGCACTTGTGCCAAATGGTTTTTAAATCCATCAATATTTCGCAAATTTAAGCAAGAATTGTCTAGCTTTTTATCGCCAAATTTGACATTTTACCTCTATGTTTGACTTTTACCTTTGAAGTGAGGAGACGGTCGTAAAAAGCGACACATCGTCTTATGATGGTTTACGTTTGTGCCAAATAATTTCGAAATCCCTCAATATACGGCAAAGTTATGGCTGAGACAGAAATGTACAAGCTGTTATTTGGCCAAATTTGACGATTTCAAACTGAAGACATTGGTCATTGAAGTAGATATAGGAGCGCTACATCCGCCACGTCGCCTTATGATGGTGGACATTTGTGTAAACTTATTTTAAAAAAAGCCATTCATAAATAGAAAAGGTATTGCTGAGACAGGACGTTTCTTACAGACATACAGACGGACTATGCGACTGCTATATGCACCATTTTTCGAACGGGAGGCATACATTTATTGCACACATATCGATGGAACCATCATGAATAACATAGCAGTCAGAGGGACGTAACGTGCGCTTATTATTTATTCAATATTAATACGAGTTGTGTTGAATGTTACATAACTTTAATTTAAGACTATAGTGGTAACAATTATTTTGTTTTAAGATTTGACCTGGGGACCATGTTTTTGTATGCTCGTAGCCCATATTCGAAATTGGAAAATATTTTGTCAAGATGCAAAATATTCTGACCAACAATCATCAAGATTTAGTCATGATTATGGCCTCTAAAGTGGTAACAAGGTTTTTTAAAGATTTTATATTTAGAAAAAGTTGTATGACGCTCGTGACCCAGATTCTACCTTAGCCTGGAAAAGGTAAAGATGAACATTTTGACCAAGTTTCATTTAGATTGAGTCATTAGTGTGGCTTTGAGAGTGGTATTTTTTTTTTTACTGAGATTTGACCTGCTCACCTAGGTTTGGCCATATGTGACCCGGATTCGAACTCGGGTTAGATATTTTAAAGATAAATGTTCTGAAAAGAGTTTCCGCAAGACTGAATTATAAATGTGGCCTCCAAAGTGATATCATGATTTTTTTTTAAAGATTTGACCCGACGTTTTAGTGTTTGGCAGCATGTTACCCAGATTCGCATCAGGATTGTATAACAATGTGACCTTTAAAGTGTTAACGTGCTAAAGTTTGATGACCCCACACACATATCGCACACCAGACACCGCACGACGACGGATGTCGGACATAGGAAGATCACAATAGCTCACATTCAGCACTTTGTTCCCAGATGGGATACAATAACTCATGTGCAGCATAATGACTTTAAATCGAAAAGAAATGAATAAAACAAACACTAGAAAGTATATTTTGCAAAATAATGACTAACATCGAAGACAATTGTACAAAACATGCATTAGAAAGAAGCGCAACACAAGAAAGCTAGAAGAATAAAGGCTCATTATAACACAAGTACTAGACAACACAACTATTTGCAATACTCTCAACCTTTCATTTCAAAAGAGCATCATGTAGCAATGCATAATACAGATAATTCATTTATGAAAACTGACCTTTTGCCCAAACGGGGAATACTGCGGAGAAGTATTGCTGAATAACCAATGCTATGTTTGTGGTAGCCGAGCCGAAGGCAAACAGGATGCCCCAAGTGTTTCTGGACTCGTTCAGAAAGCTAAACGGTCTGAATACAATGGAAATGAATATTTTCTATGTATAAAACATATGTATTTGTGCAATTGACAATATGTATATAATTTGATGGTTGATTTTTGACATATCGTTCTGGCGAGTTCGCGTGTTTACAGGTCGCCAACACGACAACACGCCAGAACACAACTCTACCCGCCGAGACGACAAATAAGGTACTTGTATGATGTTGTATATCGGCGTGATGGCGACGACAAACCCGCTTACATGATAGGTTTGTACCTGCAAGAAAGACAAAACGACGAAGAAATCCACTGTTCCTGTACCCATTTGTTTTGGCGTATTGGGGCCTCACTTTTATGTTGGCTTGTTGGCGGGCTTGAATGGTGCAAAAACGTCAACATGCCAGAAGTAGCTTTAACTTTAGAAGAAAACAACTTACACAAAAATAGGGTTTTCATACAATGAAGCGTTTTGAGGATAGTACAAAACGACATGTCATTTGTAAAATAAGCACTTTGAAAGTAATCAAGCGGGTTGCTTTTCTGCTGGAAATGTCGTCGATAGATACATTTATAGTTAGTTTCAAACAATAAATTATGGCCTTGCACAATAGTACAATAAATTCTGTAATCGTGTGGCTACCGGTTGGTTAATGTTTCTTTTTGGTAAACACAAAGATACAATACATAATTACTGTATACTTTTTGGTATTAGGATGAGTTTAACAAACAATAACAAATTGTATTCGGATTGTACCTTGGTAGGCCAGGTCTACCATCACAGAAGGTCTTGCAAACATTGCGCCGTCTGTCCATAAAGCCAAGAAGTAACAATATAAGAACCTAAAAGCAACACGAGGAAACACGTTAATAGAGTGAGTGAGTAAATCATCTTAGTTTTATGAATATGGATATAAGTTGCAAAATGGGTAATTTTACTATTTCTTTAAAAATTGTGTTTACGAAACAAAACTGCTTCACTGTAATGACAATACAAGAGCAAGAATATAGCTCAATGCATTCGTTACACATGAATTATGAATCGTTGCATAGAACGAGTCAAGCTTTATTAATCAATGAAAATATATCAATTTTAGCTTTCTTTTCAATTTCTATTTATACGATATTATGCGGACATCGAACAAAGCATACATATTACCGAAGGTATGAGGAACCAGTGAGAATCTGTGACCGTCGGATCGCTTTGAAACCTCGCCAGACACTTTACCACGTCCGGTGGGAACAATGTAGGCACTGATGTGGTTGATGCGTTTTGACCGTCCATATCTTGGTTATATTGTAAAACGACTGCAAGCAAATGAATTCACGATTTATCTCATCCGGGATAAGCCGGGAAGTGATGGAAATTATCACAAACAAATACAAAATACCCGGTAGCTAATGTTCAGGCATTTAAGAATACACCATTTAAAATTATATTATGTCGTTATGTTGGTTTCTTTACGTTTTCAAACATAATGAAATATAATTAAATGAAAAGTTTCGATTGATACCTCACCATATTTGGTAACTATTCAACAAACAAACTTTCAACAAATGATCATTGTCAGACGGTATCCGAAACCGATTATGTTTTATGCAAATCAAAAAGGTTGAAAAATTCCAATAAAACTTAAGTGTAGCGCCAATATAATTTTTGTTTATTTCTCACGATAATGTGTAAATACATGTGTACTGTTATTAACCTGGCACTCTAATCCGTATAAATTCGATATTTATTTATAGATATTTGATACTAAATGATTGTTTTGTAACTTTTGCCATCGTTAGTAATGTATCTTAGATGTAATAGATATCATAACGTAATGATGAAGCCTACTTATTGTGGGTTGAAATTCCAGTCGAATAACCTTTTTCGGCAATCCTCTTAATTGCTGGAAAAAAACAATTTGATAATTTTGAATAAATAATCTTATAAAAAAGAAAGAAAGTACATGTTAGATTTTTATTAACGGAATGTTATGCCAGCTTTCGAAAATGACTGAAATCAAAGGACACCCTGTCGACTGTTGCCGAAGACTTATTATGAGTCACTGGTTAATAATTTTGCATTACATTGTATATACCACGATTTATAACAATTACACATTGTGCACAGCATTTTCGACAGACTGCGTTGTCTTTTTGTTATATCCCCGTACAACCATTTTCGGATTAACTAAATGGTTTTCTAGCAAAAAAATATCAGCTATGCTCAAGACATGATAATTTTGTTGTTGTATGGCAAGAAAACAAATCGTTTCTACAAAGCAATTTAGCTTGTTTGTAGTTTACCAACACTTAATGGCATCTGTTCTGCTCCACGTACAGAACTTTCCACAATGTTTTAATTATGCCAAACTTGACACGAGGAAATATGCCCTACTCTTAAACAGTTGTTATAATAAATAAAAACGTTATAAAATATGATCAGGTGGACGTTAACGTTTAATGTTCATTAACTGTGACGGACATTGAGCATAATGAGTAAATAAGTCCATCTTTTTTCTTCAACGTCCTGGTATACATTGTTAAGGACTTTGAGACCATAAGGCCAGTAGTTTGTGGTTATTGGGTCTTTATGAAGCCTTAATTGTTATATGTTTCTGAAATTCGTTTAGAAAAAGAAAACTTATTTGTTAAAAATAGTTAACACAAAAACTTAAAAGTAATCATTTATACCATTTTGATTTCTGTTTAGTATTGATGCAGATTAGAGAAGACCCAGTTTTGTTCATCAGTGTTTGTTGTACAATACACTATTAGCACGTTTAGAGCAATGCTAAGCCTCTGGTACTATCCATAGTAGCAGACAAACAACTGTTTTGAAAAAAAAAAGTCAAATATTTCCTTTTAATGTGCTTGATTTATGACTGGTAGAAATTTGCAATGGTAAGATACACCAATCAAGATTCAAAGAAATAATGATAATTTATATCGTTCTTATTGCTGAGTTTACATTCTATAAATTTGTTGTTGCATATGTAAACAAAGTGTGTGCGCGCATACTAGTGTCGGGTTAAACACCGTATAAAATATTGTATTTCAGTGACTGATCGCCAAAGGGGGCTATTGAAAACTGACAGTGGGGAATACATGTATGTTATATCATATTCATGTCGATCAGTCACTGAGTATGGCCAATGAACGTGAAATTTCATATAAAAATGCTCTATAACCTCAGTCTCTAAATACAGATAAAAAGTCACCAGAATGCAGGATTTTACGTTTCATTTTCAAAATTGTCTATGGGGAGGACCTCCAACCCCCCCCCCCGATTGCAGGCGGGGAGACAACCCCTCCTGCACATATTCCCTTTGCCACTTTGTTCCTTAATAAAAATCGTTGATGGGAAAATTCGCACCCCATTTTCAAAACCCTGGCTACGGGCCTGTAAACGCCTTATGCATGCTTTTTGTTCCGATTGATAATACAACATTTCAGTTCTGACTTAATTTCCCTTCCATATCTAGACGTTGATACGCTTATCTCTAAAGTTCTGTTTCAGCTATCGTAAGGTAAACATAGCTTTACAACCGTGTAACACCTGCAGTCGTATTTGAACTTCCTTAATCGCGTATTTTGTTAAAGTTTGGTTAATCGACATAAATGGGAAGCTTACGAAAGATATTCAATCCCTGAGTATTTAAATTGCACGGCGAATTTTATGCAAAAACGCCACGGGTGCATGCTTGGCTTGTTTATATGATTTTTTCAAATTCCACTATTGTATAACATTTCTGGTGATTTCGACACATTAAAACTCGAATCATTGGCCAGTAAATAGTATATAATATAAATGTATTAATGAATAAAGTAATATATAATGAATCCAAATAAGTGTCTACAAAGACATGTTTGTAAACCTAAAATGAAATGCCTAGAAAGGAGTATTTAAAACGTTAGTATATGAAATGTTCTGTAGCTCAAATTGAATGCGTACAGAATGCGTATTTCGTATATAATTTCACAACAAGACTGTAGATATATAAAGTACACACACTGAGAAAATATACTAGTTTATAAAAAGGCCTTTTATCGCGAATGCACATGTACACACACTAAAGATTGATAAAATGGGATACACGTAAAACAAATATATAAAACATGCGTTTATAGATAATTGTTATTTATATGACAATGTCTCGAAGCTCGAAGAAATACACTCGTCATGAGAAAATATTACAAACGTCTCAAATACTTTACCAACATGAACTATGTAATGCACTCTAAATAATAACAGCAAAATGAATTATTTAAAAATGCAACCAAATGCAACATAAAGCGTACCTGTTCTGCTTAACCTTAATCCACCGATGCGTTGAATGACTACCTGAGCGGCCTTCGCGTTCGAGCTAGGTTTGATACGAGTACGGTAAGTGAAATATTGAATGAAGATGATCACAACAAATACAAATAATCAACGTTGCATTACACAAAGTTTTGCGAGCAAATATCGCGTGTCGTTCTGTTTTGTCATTTGTCACGCTGTAATGTCGTGTTCCACTTTGATTGTCGTGCAAGACGCTTATGCAATTTATATCAACTTGCCACGATTACGCGATATTGATGAGATATGATGTTGAGTGTTGTACATTGTCGTGAGTCTTTCAATATAATCTTGTTTGCAATGAATGTCGCTTTTTTGCCGCATTCGTTAATTCCACGCCATTTTATAGTAAAGTGGTCGTTGGTCATTGTCGCGTACCGCGTACAATACTGTTGTAAGTTTGTTCTATATTCAAAGTAACACACAACACGAAACTTGACGTTGACCATCGACACTCATGTTTTGATTCAACATTGTTGGCTTATTCTAGGTAAGAAAAAAGGATACGAAGGTTCATCACGAGAAACGGTAAATGGATAAATATGGTTAAAATGAAAATCGATACCCAAAAACTTTACAATTGTGGTGTTCACTATCCGGAAAATCTGATACATAAAACAGACAATGCTTTTTGGAAGGACACTTTAGAATCGTGTTTCGATTTCCGGAAACTTGAATCATTAAATATAATGTACATATTACAAAACCCAATATTTTATAATCCAGGTATAAAGATCGGTAATAAAAGTGTCTTCCTCAAAACATGGTTTGAAAAAGGTGTACATTTTATATGTGATTTGATAACAAACCAAGAGAGTTTAGAATTGTATGGCTACGAAGATCTGTGAAACAAATATAATTTTTATCCAAACCACTTGCATTACATAGGTATTGTTAATGTAGTAACTAAGTACTTGAAGAAATATGGTTTGTTCGATAAAACCTCTGCTCTAAACACGATGACAAATTTTAACAATCTTGACTTTGTTAAGCCGTTTGTTCCCAAACAAGTGATATCCATTNCATTATGTACTTTCTATGAACTAAATAAATAGTGTTTAAACCAAATAAAGAATGGGGTATTTTGTTAAATCTGTATCGTTAGAAAATTGTTACTTGCATAATGTATCCCTATATTGCTAATTTCACTATATGTATCAAGTAGTATACTGCTACATATACAATTACTTTATTACTGTAATTATGTAACTGTGAGCACTTATTTACTTTGAAATACTGTAAATTGTGCATTGTGATTTGCATAATTTAGACGTAGATTCATTACTTCCAATGATACATGTATTGCTATTGATGCAATTCTGACAGTATTTTTTAGTATGCAGTTATTAGCACTTGTTAAAAATGCAATATTGCACACCATGCATTATGATCTATGATATATACTGAATATGAACGGTGTGGAGGGGGATGCCCTCGACCCCAACATACCTATTGACGATGACAATACAACGTATAGAACGGAACAAACAGGTATACATGTTTTATCATTTGTTTGTTTATGCCCGCCATCTTGATTTATGGACTCACTGGAAGTACCACGATTGCATCCCGTAAATTGCAAGGTATGTAACCGATTTATTAGTAAGCACAAGTATATAACTTATCATTGTCGTCCGACGAATTGAGTGTATTTTATCGTGATTCGACCTCAAAGGTGACAGGATTTCTCTAGTTTAAAATGTATTTATGCATGTTTCTTCTCCTCTATAGCCGTCTCGAGTTTGATCAAAATCTCAGACATGTAGCATTGTATAGCGTCGTCTCGCTATATAATTCTCTACGAACCTAATTAAAACATATTTGTCAATAAATGGTCTTACCTTTTCCTTGAGTAGCGCAAATATTCCCTGCCTGTTAAGTTTACACCTCTACCGAGTGTCGTTTATACCGCGATCATTTTCAGAAAACGACGTGGCGCGGTTTGAAAAATAACGTTTTTTTTTATATCTGTATATACAGGGATGTACGGAAGCCTGTTAAAGAAAGGGTAGTTAAACAAAAAAACAGACGCTGACGTGCTTGGTACGGATGTTCACAAAAATGTAAATTTATTGCAGTTTTTTAAGCACGGTAAATTGTTATATTATTCTTTCCCACTTACTATTTACCGATCTGCAGGTATCGCAGTTTATGAAAGCCACAAATCAGTCTAAATTCTCTGAGTTATGATTAAATAAACTTTTACGCGGAACGCAACGTCTTTTTGAGAAAATGTCTTCCAAAGCCATTTTGAGATGATTTACGCGAAATATTGCATGGTGCTACTTTGTATCGTTACATGTCTACATTGTCGTATGTCCTTAATGTTAACTCCTAGACATACACAGTTTTTTTTCTGTCCAACACTGAATTCATCATATGAGCCACGTTCCGGGAACACTGGGCTTAATGCATGTGCTTAAAGTGTCGTCCCAAATTAACCCGTGCAGTCCTCACAGGATAATCAGGGACGACGCTTTTCGCCTAAACGGAACATTCGCTCAGAACAGACAGAGACTTCCTTCAAACGAAAAATACCTTAAAAGCGAAAAGTGTCGCTCTTGATTAGGCTGTGCGGAATGCAACAAATGTAAACAAATGTAATAACAAGATGTCAGCGATAATATTTTATCAAATACTCGTATCGATGTGACATAGTTGTGCGACGCATACGTGATAAAATAATCAGGTGAAGATGTAATATCTTTAAGCTGAAACCGACCTGAATAGTTTATGATGAGTGAAGATGTATGTATTATCTTTAAGAGCAATATACTAAAATGAAAATGAACATCGATTCAAGTTGATTTAATGCATTTATTATTGAATAAATCAATATGTATGTACGCAATAGGAGTAAAACAGAAACAGCTGGCAGTTGATGAATCGGCAACAGTAAAGCGTATCGATTTTTCTGGAAAGTAAAGTGTGACACAGATTATACACACCGAGTATAGGTTGAGTTGACATACTTGTTACATCTGAGATGGATTTAGTTCCAAGTAAACGTATGGATAGGGGTCGAGACTACAATACAATTGGGGATGGAGATATTTTAGCTGAGTTTAAAGGAGAGAAGATTGGTTTGAGACATTTTGGGACGAATGACACGGAGGGTGCTGATGGTGGGTATATTAATCGCGCGATGGAAGTGGATAGTGACGAGGAAGATGTTGGCAGCGAAAGGGCAGAATCCGTGGATGATAATGATATAGTGAGAATTGATGAATTCGATAGGGATGACGAAAAAGTAGGAACGGATGAAGCAAGGAACATTACTTCTCCGATGGACAAAAATGGGTCACAAAGTACTACCGCCGATATTGATACGGATGTGAGACTTCATTCTACGACTGACGGGTCACTAACTGGCATATTCCGGAATGATGGTATTGATACGGACGAAAGAAAAGACTCTACTTCTGATGGGCTACATACTAGGGTGAGTAATTCTGAACGGGTTTTTAACGAGGAAGTTGTGAACCTTTCTTCACAAAAGAAGGGTGCTGCCCAAACATCACTTGGATGTTCTCCGTACACAGAATTGTCACGTCTGCTGGAGATGATGACGACTTCCGGAATAGTTGAATGCGCCGCTTTCATATCACTAGACGGAAGTGCTGTAGCAACGAGTACGGAATTTGCACTGACCAAAGGTGAGGGGATGGGTATTATCTGTGCGATCCAGGGCGGGTATAATGGGTTAACCAGAATCAGGATAAGTGGAAAGGATTTCACATGTTCGAGAAATAGACGGAAAGAGCGCCTTGTTGGGATGTCAGAGTATTATTTTCTGTGTGCCTTTAAAATTAAACAGTTTATTCTTGTTGCCATAAGTGATACAGAGAAGCAGGGGTCAAGCATACGTGAAATAACCCGGATGTTGAACGGATATTTGATTGGACAAAGTAGTTCATAATGGTGTGATATGTGATTCATGCTCATTTGTGAGATATACCGGGTATTCTATATGATAAACATGCACGCTACAAACGGGTTTTGCTAAATATGTGAACAACGTGAATGTGTTTGAAGAAGTTAATGTTATTTATATACAATATAATAGATTGTTATTTTATATAATTATATTAATTTGTGTTCTTGATAGATATTAAATTTGTGTTAAATAACAAAATACGTAATTTGTATAAAAGTTGTATGAAACTAAATTTAAAGATACAATTAATTATATTTGTTCGAAGATTATAACAGCAACAAAAACAACATGCACACAGGGTTGATTGCTAAGGCCTTGAATTTCAAACCAGACGATGTTTGTGTGTGTTGTTATACCAGGCATCTTCGTTTTGGAGCATGTATAAGTCGTCACGTTTCATGTGATTAAAGGTGGTAAAACTTAAAGTTTAATAAATTGAATCATAAACAAAAGATTTTAGTAGATTTCGTGTTTCCAAGTTTATTTCAGTCAACATGCCCAAAGGCTGACAATTATATGATTATGTAACCGACGTACAATACCTTATAAAATGATGCAATCGGTGTGTTCATAAATCAGCTAACAAAGTACGTTTTTCGCCATAATAAACGATCCCGCATAGGCAATGGTGGGCCTTTGCTATTCGTGGAAGGAATTTAGTACAGGCTTTGTCATCAAACGTAAGCACAATTTACCTATGAGCCTCGCTCTGTAAAAAGGGGGTTTAATGCATGTGCGTAAAGCGTCATTCCAGATTGGCCTGTGCAGTTCGCATAGGCTTATCAGGGACGACACGTTCCGCTTAAACTAGATTTTTACTGTGTTGATACTTACTTTTAACGACAAGTACAATAAAAGCGCAAATTGTTGTCCCTGATTAGCCTGTGCGGACTGCACAGGCTAATCTGGGACGATACTTTACGCACAAACCCCCTTTTTACAGAGCACGGCTCCTTTATATTTTTCACCTGGATATTCTTTAATTGTTATATTTTTAACCTCGGATGTTTATACTCTCATGAGTCCGATAAACACTAAACAATAAAGGGGGGCTATATCGGACTTGAAATCTAACAAGTTTGTACCTTTGTATAATATTAGCGAACGTTTGGATAAGCTAAATTAAAACTAAACAGAAAAAAAACCTAAAACTAAAACGTAAAACAGTTATGGGGTAATAGTTTTAAACAAAGTACAATAAAGCGATAATATATATTTTTCTATGTATAAAATGAACAATTTAAAGCCAGGCTGTTCAAATATTCATGAAAGCAAACAATCATAACATTTTCATGAGAAACAACTGTTAACCAGCGTCTGGTTCTGTAAACTAACAGTCCCGATAAAAAAATAATTTATTGCATGCTTTTTGACGCCACAAATAACAACATATGGCACAAAGTCGCAGGAAGAAGCAATGCTACGCTAGCCATAGGGCTAGTGCACCCGTTATGTTGACCCATTGTCGACTGGGTGGGCCTCGCTGTCCAGGGATATGGTGTGTTTTGGGGGTTTGGGGTCGTGTTGATGCGGATCTTGTCAATCCGTGTCTGCATTGGGCACTTGATATCCGTGACGTCATTCGTGTGCCTCCTTATTTCATCAGAAGTGACGCCGGTCCAGAAAATGTCTTGTTGCTTGACGATGGTCGCACTTTAAGAGAAATACATTTCGAGGTTAGGATAATTTAGTTTTCGTTTTCAACGGTGTTATGTACATGTTGCATGGTCAACTTGGTGTTTAAAAGAATAAGAAAAAAGAAACATTATATACATTTAAAATATGTTATATGAAAGCAAAAAAGAAAGCACTTAGAGCAAAGCCATTGATACGAACGATTTCAAGTATGGCATGCAGATTGTATTGAATATGCATATTACAATTTTATTTAAATGACTTTTCAAAATTTGCGTTTTCAACGTCTTTAACGTACACAAAATAGAAGTTTCCCACGTCGTAGGAGGGAGTAATGAAACTGAATTCCGTCTTTTGCACGGCAGCCCTCTGCGTCTCGTTCGTGTGTGTGATTGCGCTCTGAAATCATAGACGGCAATATGAGTTGCGTTCTGAGAAAACTGGACAAAATCCATGTTCGTAAAGTGCAGTCCGCACAGGCTAATCCGGGACGACACTTTCCGCTTAAACGGGATTTTCGCTAAGAAGGGACATCATTTAAACGAAAAATTCCATAAAAGCGAAAATTGTCGTCCCTGATTAGCCTGTGTGGACTGCACAGGCTAATCTGAGATGACAATTTACGCACATTTATTATGCCCAGTTTTCTCAGAACACGACACATATGTTCTTTTTGAAATCGCAATTTATATGAGCCTCGCTCCGCGAAAACTGGGCTTAAATATCCGTACAATTGTTCAAAAAGGGCAACACAACCATTCGTATCTGAAATAATGACATTCATTTTCGTTCCTAAAAAAACGTTGGATCAAAGAGAATTTGTTTGCTGATCTATATACAAACACTAACGTTACTTCAACCAGAACGATCCTAGCTACCCGATTCTAGCAACCAATTCAAGTCTGCATCCATGACATTGCAACCATATCATGCATTCACACGAACACAATTCCCAAGTTCTTTAAATCAATGCACTACTTAAAACCCCTTTACTACTAAAAATCAACGAACATTTCGTACAATAGTTCGTTAAATAAAGTAAAACAATTCAAAATCAGTGTTTCTTATGGCAATTGCCGAAATTTCAACGCCAGATGTGGTCTGGTAACATAGATGTTTGTAGATACAAAATGCTTGTTTTTTGTTTCATATTTAATTCCATTTTAATTTCCAGCAACGATATCTATTCATACGACACATGAACACTAGCATGGTACCATTTTAGTGTTCGTGTGTCGTTTGAATATATATATATTTGCGGGAAATTAAAATGGAATTAATGGTGTCACCAATAAATAAAAACGAGCATTTTGTATCTTCAACAATCTATGTTACCAGAGTATACCTAACGTTGAAATTTTTGCTTTTGCTATAAGGAACACTGATTATTTATATGTTAACTTTATTTTACGAAATATATGACGAAATTGTCGTTGATTTTTTAGCGTGATAGAGGCTTTAAGACTAAGAGTCTTGCAGCCCAAGCATGCCTACACACTTACACTGCATTCTTTCAACCATTCACAACACATATGTGTCGTGTTCTGAGAAAACTGGGCATAATGCTTGTGCGTAAATTGTCATCCCAGATTAGCTTGTGCAGTTCGCACAGGCTAATCAGGGACGACAATTTCCGCTTTTATGGAATTTTTCGTTTAAATGATGTCTCTTCTTAGCGAAAATCCAGTTTAGGCGGAAAGTGTCGTCCCGGATAAGCATGTGCGGACTGCACAGGCTTATCTGGGATGACACTTTACGCACATGCATTGTGCCCAGTTTTCTCAGAACAAGACTCATATGATTTCAAACGTGTGCTACCTTCATCCAAACATTTCCTTCAAACTGACTTACTATCGCATCAAATACTAATGTAATAACACCTTCATTCTAACACTAACGTACTTGCCGCCTAATCCCACCTAATAGAGGTCGCCGTGGTGTAGTGGATATGGTGTCCGCCTATAGACCGGGGGGTTACGGGTTCGATCCCAACTGTGGGAGCGTTCTTTTGATCAACCCCAAAGACACCAAGTACTGGTTCTAAGTCCCAGGAAACGGACTCGAGAGCGTTTCAATAAGCCTTAGGCTTTCGATGTAATCGTGCTAAAATAAAAAGGTAATCCCACCTAATATCTGACACTAACGTACTTGCCACCTTCTCTCACCTAATATCTAATACTAACGGTCTTGACACCTAATCCCACCTAAAATCTAATACTAACGGTATTGACACCTAATCCCACCTTATATCTAATACTAACGGTCTTGACACCTAATCCCACCTAATATCTAATACTAACGGTCTTGACACCTGATCCCACCTAATATCTTATACTAACGGTCTTGACACCTACTCCCACCTAATATCTGATACTAACGGTCTTGACACCTATTCCCACCTAATATCTGATACTAACGGTCTTGACACCTAATCCCACCTAATATCTAATACTTACGGTCTTGACACCTACTCCCACGTAATATCTAATACTAATGGTCCTGTCACCTAACCACCCCTTATATCTGATACTAACGGTCTTGACACCTAATCCCACATAATATCTAATACTAACGGTATTGACACCTAATCCCACCTAATATCCGATACTCACGGTCTTGACACCTACTCCCACCTAATATCTAATACTAACGGTCTTGACACCTACTCCCACCTAATATCTGATACTAACAGTCTTGACAACTAATCACACCTAATATCTGATACTAACGGTCTTGACACCTAATTACACCTAATATCTGATACTAACGGTCTTGACACCTACTCCCACCTAATATCTTATACTAACGGTCTTGACACCTAATCCCACCTTATATCTGATACTAACGGTCTTGACACCTAATCCCACCTAATATCTGATGCTAACGGTCTTGACACCTAATCCCACCTAATATCTAATACTAACGATATTGACACCTTCTCTCACCTAATATCTGATACTTACGATATTGACACCTAATCCCACCTAATATCTAATACTAACGGTCTTGACACCTACTCCCACCTTATATCTAATACTAACGGTCTTCACACATAATCCCACCTAATATCTGATACTAACGGTCTTAACACCTACTCCCACCTAATATCTGATACTAACGATATTGACACCTAATCACATATTTATACTTATACTCACGTCAACGCGCCCCAAACAATTCAGCAGCCGAAAGTCTCGTCGTGTGATGCTGTCGGCCTCACTAAAGTCGAACACGCCCACGGGTTCCTGATGTTTCGGGTGCGAGCAGTCCGTTCTGCGGGCTTGCAGAAATAGACCCCTTATATAATAGCCGTCCTCTGCATGCACTAACACTGAAATATTGTACGTTAAGACGTTAAGATAAGCGTTGCATAAGACATGTGTTAGTAAAGTTATCATATGTATAAACTGCTTCCTATGACTTAACGTGGTTGACCGTGGCTCCATGAAGCAAGTACGCTAGACTTCCACTTTGAACCAGTACCTAGTGTCTTTCGAGGACATTTTGAAAACGCTTCCGTAGTTGGGATCGTGGGAGGGAGGGAGAGAGACGTGATCGCCGATTTAATATTTAGGACAAACAAATCAACCAAACTTGTTCCGTGTACCGTTTCAAATTTATGTATGAATCAGTTTCAATTCCCTTCCTTGTTACAAGCTGACCCGCCTTCCTATATAGAACGTATATGGCTACGTAACGTCTAGTAGGGAACACGTGCTCCATTCATGCAATCTCTTAAAGCGGCATCAACAGCAAAGTCGGTATTATATTCCAAAAAATAATTATATATTTTATGAATGTATTAAGTATTGTTTAACATATAATTTTCTTTTATAAACGTTCATTTAACTATGTTAATATTATAAAAAGTGTTTCGCGGCTCGGTAAAATAAGCATTTGTTGTAGTAGTAAAATCGTTATGAATGAAAAGTACATCATTGATCGCTTTACGCATGCGCACTATTGATAACGATACTGTAATGAAAACTTCACCCAGCGGTTATCTCAATGCGGCTACTGGCTATGCTCGGAACCAGTAAAAAGGTTGACTGTTATGGCAAGCGGTTCGACGCATAATCCCAAGAAACTAGGTTTTTCATGAGAACCTAGGTTCTCATTCTGAGAACCTAGGTTCTTACCAGAACTTATGATCCCAAATGTAATCTTGTGTTCTCATGAAAACTTAGGATATCCGAGAGAACGACGCGAAAAGCTTTCGAGAACCTAGGTTCTTGTGAAAACCTTGGATATCAAACGAGAACTTTGGTTCTCAGAATGAGAACCTAGGTTCTCATGAAAAACCTAGTTTCTTGGGATTATACGTCGAACCGCGCTGAAAACCGGGGTTCTGAAATGATAACTTAGGTTCTCATGAGAACCTAAGTTCTATGTTCCCTGAATAATATGTGTCTCGTATTTCAAACGAGCAAGTTTACGCCGTCCGACGCATGAGAACTATGGTTCCCAAATGAAAACCACGGATTTAGTATTAAAGATGAGAACTTAAGTTCTCGTCGTGAGAACTATGGTTTTCACAGTGTAAATCTGGGAACCTAGGTTCTCATGAGAACTATGGTTCCCAAATGAAAACTCACGGATTATGGCAAGCGGTTCGACGCATAATCCCAAACCTTGGTTTTCAAATAAGAACATAGGCTATCGCCGTTTGATGCACATTTTATGATAACTCGGGTTCTGGTGAAAACCTAGGATATCGAATAAAAACTTGGGTTCTGGAAGCCATGTGCAATTTGGGTTCTGGAAGAATGAGAACCTAGGTTCTCATGAAAAACCTAGTTTCTTGTGATGATGCGTCGAACCGCTTGCCATAGACTGTTATGTTGTAAAATTGTCACTGATCTGCGCGATTAATGATTAATTTGGCACGAGTTAAAATCCCACTGGAGGCGTGTACCGAGCACAAATTAAGTTTGTCTTTGACCACATTTTTCTTAATGCTTTCATCAATATATTATTGCTAATAGATTTATTGTGTCGTGTTCTGAGAAAACTGGGCATAATGCTTGTGTGTAAATTTTCGTCACAGATTAGCCTGTGCAGTCCACACAGGCTAATCAGAGACGACACTTTCCGTCTAAATTGGATTTTTGCTGAGAAGAGACTTCATTTTAACGAAAAATGTCATAAAAGCGGAAAGTGTCGTCGCTGATTAGCCTGTGCTGACTGCAAAGGCTAATCTGGGACGAAAATGTACACACAAGCATTATGCCCAGTTTTCTTAGAACACGACAAAATTGTACATAAAGACATGGAATGTAGATTGTTTCAATGTGTGTTTTTATTTAAGGGAAATACCGTCGAGATGTCCCTTATAAGATTGTTACCTGTTATCGGTTCCTGATTGCGCGAATACACGTTCGATTTAACAGTTATGAAGAAGGGGGCCTTCCTGGCTTGTGCGTCCACGTGGTGGCCATCGGGGAACATCGCCCGGCACACGTGATCCGTGTTTGGCGCCCCGCTCGGGTAGCCGCTGATTACGTGCAACACGCACGTGACCGTCAGGACGTTAAGCAGCGAAGATGCGGTTATCATCTTGGTCACTTATTAAGCAATATAAAAATCGCTCGTGTTAAATTTTTATTTATACAAGGGAAATTCAATACGTATACTATAAATAATACAATTATTTTAAAATGCGTTTCCGTTGAGCGCAAATGTTGTTTATATATTCGTTGTGAAATTTTTGAAATAGCATTTTCTCGATAGTTTTGCAAATAATAAATATTTAGTTGTTTACTATCAGTTGCTAAAAAACCTGCTTTCTAAATTATTACATACTCTTAGCTCATCCAAATCAGTTTTATACCAAGCACGCACACAATCACAGAATACTTTTTTTTTAAAAACAACTTCCTCTGACTCGGGCAATATCCCTGCGACTGAAACGAAAACACAATTATTTGAAGTAGGCGGTATTTAAANTTTAATTGTTTAACTTTATTTTGCGAAATATTGTAAGAAATCTTCGTTGATTTTGAGTAGTAATGGGTCTTTAACGATTTAATTTTTAATTTTTGGTTTGTGTTCTCGATCCTTTTGCGCCATTTGATTATCTTCGTGAAAATAACATCTACATAATTTATAAAGTAATATATGTGCACAATGAATTTTGGAAGCTTTTTGCCATTGAATATGCTTTTAAAAGTGGGAAAAAAACGTGTGTGTTAAAAAAGGTTAACGAAAAAAAGTAAAGTAAAGTTTGACCGACCAACCAACCCTCATTTGTGAACAAGGTAAATCGGAATAAATAATGTATTTGTTTGCCTAGGCAAACAGCGTAGACCCAGATGAGACGCCGCATAATCTCATCTGGGTCTGCGCTTTTTGCTTATACGCCGAAGAGATTTTCATTTCTGACGAGATGCGAAGACAGAAATACGCAGTATTTTAGAGAGATTCATAATAAACAATGTTTAGATTCTTGACGTCATTGCGGGCGTCATGAACACGTCACGATTTAGTGTAAACGTACAGGCGAAGAAAACAGATAGCAGGACAACAGTGGGGTGGTTGACTGTGTTTGGATTTCTTTCAGAAAAACAAACAAACAACAAAAACAACATCAGCAAAACAAACCTGGGAGTTCTTACTACGTCTATCGGCTCTTTCCAAAAACGTACTGTTTTGGTCGTAAAGATGACGCCAGTCCGATGTGACGGGGCATAAAGTCGTCCCTTGAAGGCTTGTTGCCGACATGATAAATTACGCTTAAGTGATGCAAAGATTATAAATGTGCACAAGCATAACGCACTTAGAAAACGCCTACAAGTGTACACGCGTCAATTTTATTTCATAACTCATACACTACGATACTGTCGTTGTTTTATCTAATTCTTACTTAAATATTGTAATATTTTACGTCGATTTATCTATCGGTTTAAATGTATCGTATATATTTGAAAATACAATTTACTTAATATTAGATAATTTAGAAGATTTGAATTGAAACGTAAAAAATGCCATTATGGTGTACATGTGTATACACATTTAAAAGATTTTGATTCATTTCAGTACCAAAACTGAATAGATCTAGTTCTTGTAACATACTTATAAATTTGAACTTTCGATTAGAAACAGTCCGCGTTTGTCGTATTGTAATTTTAGGGGTTAAAATTGTAAATTGTATGAGTTGTTGTCAATCTTTCTGTAGAAAGGACAACCACTTCTTTACTAAGATGATCAGTGTGTTTGTTTCTTTTCAAAGGGTTTCAACGTAACGTTAAAACATGGTAACGCCAATCTAGTTGCAATATCCAAACTCAATACGCTATGGGCCTCAAGGTCGCTGTACATTTGTGTATGCATATGATAAGAGTATTCACGAAGAACCAGGAATTACTCGAACCACGTCCAGCTTTTGTATGGCAATAAAGTTCGAAATAATGTGATTAATGTGATGTTAAAGGGTTTATTGTCAGAACAAAATATACAAAATTAATAATGTTAACAACAACAAGGGAAGATGAACACGCAGAACACATAATATTGTACTGTACACCGATATTCGTACACAGACAGTGCCCAACATTTAATTGGGATAATCACGCTAAATGCACGTGCATAAAGTACTGCACTTGCTAGTTGATCCAGCAAGGCATTTTCCTCCTTCAGTGGACCTCAGGTTAGATAGACATCCCTGAACACCAATACAATTGAGCCTCGCTCTAGCAAAACGGGGCTTAATGCATGTGCGTAAAGTGTCCTCCCAGATTAGCCTTTGCATCCCGCACAGGCTTATCAAGGAAGACAATTGCCGCTATCATGGAATTTTTCATTTAAAGTTTTTTATAAACGAAAATCCAGTCCAAGTATTGTCCATGCAAAGCCTGTGCTGACTGCGAGGCTAAATTAAATGAAGAACGTGTCGTACGCGATTATCCTGTGAGGTGTACTCAGTTACATGTAGGCCGATCTGGTGAAAACAAGCAAACAGGTGCATTAGCCTGGTTAAGTACGATATTCTTCATACCTACAACTTGAATCCGTTGTATATAAACATATAAGCAAACAAAAACCGTCCTCAGCAGCAACTTTCACTCAAATACAGTATGCTTCTACACAGATGCTTCTACTTCATGCATGAGTATGGGTTTTTCGAAGTTTAGAAGTATTTCCGCGCCCGAGGCAGCATTATGTGTGGACCCGGAGTGTGCCCCAGCACTCGTACCAAATGAACTTACTATACTCACGAAAGTTAGGGACGAATTTTGAATTATAGCTGCAATATCCAGCTATTTTTAGTTGTTACTGAAATATTTTCAAGTTAGGTCTTTTGTTGACGGAGGAAGCCGGAGTACGAGGAGAAAACCCCACCTGTCCGATATGGTTACCACTAACCAAGCTCACATGCACCGGGGACGGTGATTGAACCTGGGTCGCCAAGGTGGGAAGCGCGTCAAACAACCAGTGCGCTAACCGGACAGCCATATCTTCATATGTGATGTACTGGACACGGAATATATTGTGGGTACGACGATGTCATAGTTTGCATTGCACGTGAGGTCAAATGTAAATGTCCAGCTACGTACTGAAAGTTTGAACTGCACTTTTTACTAGCATGCGGTATTGTTTTACTAGAGATTTCTACAGAGCAAACTTCACTGAAAGCATCCGAGTAAGATAAATTTATTGTTTCACCATAGACTTTGTTAATTTTTATAACATACTTCTAAGATTTTGGTTGATTTGTGGTATTCAATAATATTGATAACAGATTTCAGTAAATGGTATGCGGAATTGAACCGCCTTTTAGTTCACAACCCTTATAACACTGAACATATGTAATATATGAAGATATGTCAGTGTGCAAATTAATGTGAACATCTAATGCAAGTCGAGGACAAAATGATACTTCAATGTATTAAAATCTCAAGTATCCATGCATTATTGGCCATTAAACAATTATTGTCTGACCGTTATACAAGAGTATAATTATGAAATGAGGTGCCGTCAGAGTTTGTTAATTCAATTATTGGTCAAACGTCCTCTTTACATCTTTTAAAAAAGTTGATAAAAAACAGAATTCAACTTGGAAAGAATATAACTTTCCCCATGCGACTTGTACTGGTACCATTCCCAAAGTATTTAGGATAAACGCTGTCCGTATGTTTATTTTCTCGAAACAAGTTGCATAGCTCCGGCTGGAATTTGAAAAGGGCAGGGTATGCTTTTCTCAAAATGGCACTTTAGCGCGCGGTTATATTGTCAATATGGTGAATGTTTTATGTATTTATATTTCATATAACATGCATTTTCATTTAAAACATTGTTTCATGGTTTTATTGGTTTTATGGATCTAATCTGAAAAACAATCGTTTCATTTGTGTTATTTATTATTTTTAGCAATGTCAAAATGAAAATATGAACAGATGATCAATTTAACAATAACACAATGAACTAATGCTGAATGCACGCAAATAGCTCACAATGTTTGGCTATAAAACAATATAATGCTCATCTTCAGCATTTAGACCTGGCTTATGAACGATCAGTTTTTTTGCATTCCTTTATTCGTTCATGACATACGATATGGCATAAATTGTATGTTTATTTTGTATGTATATTGTTACAAACACCGGTTTTCAACATATCTTACATAATTATATGTCACAACTGTATGTAAAAATATTTGTTTTCTTTCAAAGCTGTCTCCACGCTCTACTCTTACCCGGCACGAGCAGGACAAGCCTTTGAGGCGTCTACGTAGCAGGGAACCGTGAACTTGTTCCCGGCTAGATCTGCCACCGCAGAGTAAGTGGTCGCTATACCGGCAACCAATCCGACGAAAATAATCTCGTAGAGAAGTACACGCACATGTAATGGTATGAACCTAAGATTAAATTGAATAAGAACATGCTCGTTATTAAATCAACTTGATCAATTCGCATTTACTCTGTATATTTTAAGCATGTAAACCCCTTTACCGTACGCGTAAGGCCTTTTTTGCAGACAAATTAGGATTTCATGTGTGTGTTCTTAAATAAATCATAATGGTAACAGTGTAGAATGTAAGATAGAAACTTGTTGTTGTATTTAAGAAATGAATATAACCTTTCTGACGTAGATGTTGTGGCCCTGCATAACTTCAGGAAAAATAAGGGTGGGCATATAAAGGAGAGAATGGTGATCGTTGAGCCCCCTACGAGCGACAAAATGGAGGAGAAATGTGGGACAGAAAGGGCGACGAACAGAACGGCCCCCATCACGCTGGTCCGAGTCAAGATACGTTTCCATGTGAATCCTGAAATTCAACAACGGAGCACGCGGTAATCTGCATGTGGTGAACCAACAGAGATTCGGATTAAAACTATTGTTTGTTGTAACGTATGGTTGTTGTGGCTGAATAAGTAGGTAATTGTCGCGAATTATACACACGCAGTTGTTACAACAGCTCAAACATTAAAGACATACGCGATACATGACCAGGTGGGCGTTTATTGATAAGTATTATCCTGCATTCATGTCGTGTAGCATCTATAATGTATGAAACAACAGTTACGAGATTTCAGAGCGAGTTGTCTTCTAATTGACGTTGAACCCAAGCTCAATTTAATCAAGTATCCATGTAGGCAACGAGATATTAAACAATTACTTACGCTCCGGAACCTTTAGTATGTGTTCCACTTCCTGTGAGACTGGATTTACGACAATGACAATACCGAACAGGATATGCGCTGTCATGAGAACAGAGATGATGGTTGTTGTCGCACCCTTCGGTAGCGTGTTGAGGATATTTGGTTCTACCCGTGACCCGTATATAAAATACGCTGCCGCAGAGCTTGGGGAGTACATCAACAAAACGACTGAAAACAGATTGCAATATGTCATCTGTATCATCATATGTCATTTATAGAACAATAGAATACCGATATTTAAGTCACATTTTACTTTTAAGCTATCTTTTTATTTAATGTTTTATTGTAGAAAAGTAACCGTTTTTCAATTGTAGAATTTTCTCTCTAAATACAATGTATACGTATGATTCAATTCACAGAAACACAACTTGTGGGACTATGTTGTCATTATTTATTTTTTTCTCTCCATATTATGCGATTTCGTCAGCACCCTACTGGGCCATTGTGCATCACTTTCAAGATGGCGTCATGAAGACTGCTCGAGTCTCTTTATTTATCGGATTTATGTATTTTCAAGAACATATAATGACTGCCAATAGCACTGCTTAATTGTTGTTGAATTTCTTAAAAACAATATCCCTTGTCCCCAAATTCATCCAAATTCCAATATTCCTTTCGATATCCAGAGCATTCGTTTAATGTTCAACAATTCAGTATTAGATTTAAATAGTTTTTGTAGCAGACATGTTTCATAGTTAGATATTAGTTTTCGGCTATTGAACTATTTCTTTGAACGACTTACGCTTGTTTCAATAAAAATCAAAAAAAAAATCTAAAGAATAATTATGTTTTTTTTCTTCAAATTAATATTTAATTTCATGAACAAATGGAGTAAACGAAATGCGTCACGCTCTGACCAGTTAAGCCATAAATAAATAAAAATCATTAACCATGCACGATGAATTACATATTTCTGCAACATGTGGGATCAGGTATGTATATTAATATACATATCTGGTGGGATGGACAATACAAAATTATCAATGTTTTGTAAGAACTAAATGTCAATTTATTTTCGTCCTAATTGTTTCATTTCAAGCCTGTTACAGATGGGAATTGAAAAAAGCTACGTATAAATACGAAAACAAACGTAGTTGATACATATTCACCGTCAATAGCTTTCGGGTGATTTTTGACATCTTCTGGTAGTTATCAAATAGCAGCTACTAATTTAACATTACATTTATCATATATGCCTATCTTGCTAAGCTTCTTTATTACTAGACGTTTTTTATAAATACCAATGAGTCTCGCTCTATGAAAAGGGGGTTTAATGCATGTGCGTAAAGTATCGTCTCATATTAGCCTGTGCATTCCGCACAAGCTAATCAGGGACGACACTTTCCGCTTCTATGATATTTTTCGTTTAAAGAAAGTATATTTTTAGTTAACATTTAGTTTAAGCGGGAAGTGTGGTCCCTGATGCGGACTGCACAGGCTAATCTGGGACTTCACTTTACGCACATGCATTGAACCCCCTTTTCACAGAGCTAGGCTCAAATTGTAAAATGGTAATTTACTTAAATATCCTATGACTAAGGCCTTTCCAAACTTCTTCGGGTCTTTCATATCCGACTGGTATGACGGAAAGCATGCATGCCCGTTGTACGCAAAGCACATCGTTCCATACGCAGTGAAGAACGTCGTTACGGTGACGTTAGAGTGGGTGACGTCACTCACGTTAACGTCAGCGCTATGAATCATGACGGACACAAACAGAATGATACTCGCCGTCGCAGTAGCTAGAGTGGCTATTGCAGCAATGCCCCTGGGAATAAATACAAATACACAATGCAACATGTATCACAATTTGTATTGTTTATAAAATTGTCTTGTTGTTGTCATGAATGACAAAATGATTTTGTCGTTTTTATAGTTATGCCCACTTAACACTGTAAAATAAAACGCTGAATGTCAACTTATGAACATCAGTACATTGCTAAAACTGTATCGGAAAAGTTTATGTCTGTTATCTTCGTGTAGTTATTCCGCTCTAGGAGCATCTCAAGCATTATTCTTTTATTTTGAAAATATGTGACGTCAATTTGTTGAAGTGTCAATTGGTCAATATGTGAACAGGATTTTGTAAGGTACCAGAATTCTTTTGGTGTTCCCAGCCACGTGAATGGTGTCATGACACAGCCGACGATTAGTGCCATCAGGCAGCAGTTTAATGTTGACCCCTCCGGAAGTAGTTTCATTATGTTTTCAGCGGCCAGCAACACGAACACAACAGTGGCTCCAAACTGCGTGAAATTCAAGGACAACGAGACCAGGTATCTAAAGAAAAATATTTGAAATACTACTACAGTATGAATCAGTTGTAAATTGTATTTAATTATTTTCGTTTTGAAAAATACGGTTTTGTGTTGGTAGTTTGCATGTCATTTAGTACAGATAGTACGGCAATGGTTTAGCGCGAACAATTTACGGGTTTCTCGTTGTGTCATTAATATGCCATGAAAAACTATTCGCAATTTGAGGTGTGTATTTGACGGGTATATGATATGGAAAGGATGATAAACCCGCCCTCCCGCTCCTTAATATGTTCTTTTGTTAAAATATCGAGCGCATATGTGTTAATTTTAAATAAAGTTGCGTTTCAGTTTACTTTCTGCTCAGTTACTAGTTAAAATCAGATGGGACCGTAACCCAATCCGGTTCCACAGCTGAAAGCCGATGGCGAAACGTTTAAGGACGCCCGTGGCGGTGCAATTGAGGTTAATCACCGTTGCACATTAAAGACATTAGAGCGGCATACGAATAGTATTTGCATGTATACGCAAAAAACAACTTCAAAAATACAAACACTAATGTTTGATTAATCATTTATAAGAAATTAAGTGAGGGGGAGGAGGAAGAGGATGAGGAAAAGAGGACGAGAACGAGGAAGAGGAGGAGGAAGAGGAAAAGGAGGAGGATGCGGAGGAGGAGGATGGGGAGGAGGTGGGGGAGGAGGAAGAAGAGGAGGAGGAAGAGGAGGAGGTGGAGGATGATGCGGAGGAGGAGGAAGAGGAGGAGGAAGAGGAGGAGGAGGGGAGGAGGAAGAGAAGGAGGAGGAAGAAGAGGAGAAAGAGGAGGAGGAGGAAGAAGAGGAGGAGGAGGAAGAAGAGGATGAGGAAGAGGAGGAGGGGCGAAGGAGGAAGAGGAGGGGAGGAGGAGGATGAGGAAGAGGGATTGCATGTATACATATCGTTCATTAATAAAGGATCGACACGGAGCTACAAGGCGGCTTTACGGTTCACATGCCGGATATGATCCGTGTTGATCCGGCATCTATATGGGACTGGGGCTCAACCAAATTGGTTATCAGACTTCCTTGCACATATGCTTATGGGCCCTTTCGGTATTCAGAAAGATAATGTCTCTTATGATTAAGCTCCGAATGTTTAATGGGTATTTTTATCATCTGAGCTTTGATTTATTATTTTGTTTAAAACACGCGTTTGTCACATGTATTTAACGTTGTTCGTGTGGTTGATGCAAATAAAAGCATGGTGTTCAGTAAATACTTTGTAAAAATTGAACTACTATTACTTATTGTCGAGAATAGTAAGGTTAACGTACAAGTAATTCGTATTGACTGATGAGTGTTTAATATCTTCAGGGGAAGAAGCTATTTTAAGATAATTTATATAAGGGAAAATAAACATTGTGATTCTTTTTCTTGGAACTGTTTTCATGCAAATTTACGCAGATGAAAGAAGTTAAAAACTGATGACACGAAGTGCTACATTGTGGAAGATAGTGTGAGTTGTGTTTTATATGACACGAATATGTTACTAAACCACGCGAGTTGTGACTACTTTAGATGTGAATTGAATGGTGCCGGTGTGCTCAAGATTGAGTGTTCATACCTGCCAAACTTCCCGTAAGCCAACTCTCCGATGGCTGGATACGGGTACCTAACACTGCCCTGTTGAAAGAAACGTATATATAAACTTGACATTGTATATATAAAATGGCGACAAAAGCTAACAGCATTAACTTTTACAAAAAAACAACAACTTTGAATCGATGTATATGGAATCAAAATTGTCCATGTACTAAACATAGAATTTTACATCAATACTTATCCAAGAGCTGTGAACAGTGAACAGTAAACTGTGAGTAGTTTTACTGTGTTCAAACTGTTCACGCTGTTCAAACTGCCAGAAAAGAAACAATTGCAGTTGCAAGTTTTTTTTTTATTTCTAACGCATTGGTATACCTTGGCACAATATCTTCGATGTGTAGGACATTCTTTATGCAAACCAATATGTATCGGTTTCGTTTTCGTGTGAAATTCATGCATCATAATTCCTCTCCTGTACCAGTGTCCAAAACGTGTTGTATGCCTGTCTACCTGATTAAAGTTAGGATTCCTAATCTGTGCCAGTGTCTAAACGTATTTTATGAGTTCTTTTTAATCAAAAAAGGATTTATCTCCTTTGTCAGTGTCCAATACTTGCTGTTTGTCTATCTGAGTCTGATCAGGACTCCTCTCCTGTGTCAGTGTCCAACGCGGGATGAATGTCCACCTGAGTAAGGTCCGGATTCGTCTCCTGTGTCAGTGTGTAACACTTGAAGTAAGTGCCAATCTGAGTCTGGTCAGAACTCCTCTTCAGTGTCAATGTCAAACACTTGATGTTTGTCTACCTGAGTCAGTTCAGGATTCCCCTCTGTCAGTGTCTAGCATCTGATGTATATCTAAATGAATGAGGTCATGATTCCTCTCCTGTTCCAGTGTCCAACACTTGATGTATGTCTTCGTGAGTCTGGCTAGGATTCCTCTCCTCTGTAAGTGTGCAACACTTGATGTAAGTCTACCTGAGTCAGGTCAGGATTCATCTTCTGTGCCAGTGTCCAACACTTGATGTATGTCTACCGCAGTCATGTCAGGATTCTTCTCCTGTGCCAGTGTCCATTACTTGATGTATGTATACCTGAGTCAGGTAAGGATTCCTCTGCTGTGTCAATATCCAACACTTGATGTATGTCTACTTGAGTCTGGTCAGGATTCCTCTCCTGTTCCAGTATCCAACACTTGATGTATGTCTACCTGGGTCAGGTCAGGATTCCTCTCCTGTGCCAGTGTCCAACACTTGATGTATGTCTACCTGAGTCAGGTTAGGATTTATCTCCTGTTCCAGTGTCCAACACTTGATGTATGTCTACCTGGGTCAGGTCAGGATTCCTCTCATGTGCCAGTGTCCAACACTTGATGTATGTCTGCCAGAGTCAGGTAATGATTTCTCTCCTGTGTCAGTGTTCAACACTTGATGTATGTCTACCTGAGTCTGGTAAGGATTCCTCTGCTGTTCCAGTATCCAACACTTGATGTATGTCTACCTGAGTCTGGTAAGGATTCCTCTCCTGTTCCAGTATCCAACACTTGAAGTATGTCTACCTGAGTCTGGTTAGGACTCCTCTCCTGTTCCAGTATCCAACACTTGACGTATGTCTACCTAAGTCAGGTTAGGATTCATCTCCTGTGTCAGTGTCCAAAACTTGATGTATGTCTACCTGAGTCAGGTCAGGATTCATTTACTGTGTCAGTGTCCAACACTTGATGTATTCCTACCTGAGTCAGGTCAGGATTCCTGTTCTGTACCAGCGTCCAACACTTGATGTATGTCTACCTGAGTCAGGTCAGGATTCCTGTCCTGTGCCAGTGTCCAACACTTGGTGTATGTCTATCTGAGTCAGTTCATGATTCCTCTCCTGTGCCAGTGTCTAACACTTAATGTAAGTCTACCGGAGTCAGGTCAGGATTTTTTTCTCATTTGAAAGTTCCCAACACTTGATGTATATCCATCTGAGTCAGGTCATGATTTATCGCATATGAAAGTGTCCAACACTTGATGTAGGTCTACCCGAGGCAGGCCAACTTTTCTCTCATATGAAAGTGTCCAACACTTGATGTATGTCTACCCGAGGCAGGTCAATATTTCTCTTATATGAAAGTGTCTAACATGTATGTCAATCTGAGCAAGGTCCGGATTCTCCTGTGTAAGTGTGTAACACTTGAAGTAAGTGTCTAAATGAGCCAGGTCAGGATTCCTCTTTAGTGTAAATGTCTTACACTTGATGTATGTCTTCCTGAGTAAGGTCCTGACTCCTACTATGTGCCAGTGTCTAACGTGTGATGTATTTCTATATGTGTCAGGTCAGTATTCCTCTGCTGTGTTAGTGACCAACACCTGACGTATGTCTACCTGGGTAAGGTGAGGATTTATCTCTTATGTCAGTGTCAAATACGTAATGTATGTCTACCTGAATCAGATCAGGATGCATCTCCTGTGTCAGTCTCCAACACTAGATTAATGTTAACCTGAGTCAGGACAGGATTTCTCTGCTGTGTCAGTGTACAAAACTTTATGTACCTGCGTCAGATCAGGACCTGATGTATATCTACCTGAGTCAGGATTTTTCTCGTATGAAAATGGCCAACACTCGATGTATGTCTACCTGATCCAGGTCAATATTTCTCCCTTATGAAAATGTCCAACACTCGATGTATGTCTACCTGATCCAGGTCAATATTTCTCTCATATGAAAATGTCCAACACTCGATGTATGTCTACCTGATCCAGGTCAATATTTCTCTCATGTGAAAATGTCCAACACTCGATGTATGTCTACCTGATCCAGGTCAATATTTCTCTCATGTGAAAATGTCCAACACTCGATGTATGTCTACCTGATCCAGGTCAATATTTCTCTCATGTGAAAATGTCCAACACTCGATGTATGTCTACCTGATCCAGGTCAATATATCTCTCATGTGAAAATGTCCAACACTCGATGTATGTCTACCTGATCCAGGTCAATATTTCTTTCATATGAAACTGTCCAACATGTATGTCCATCTGAGTAAGGTCCGGATTCTTCTGAAGTAAGTGCCTAACTGAGCCAGAGGATTCCTCCCATGAACCAGTGTTCAACACTTGATGTATATCTACCTTAGTCAGGTCAGTATTTTTCTCATATGTCAGTGTCCAACACTTGATGTACCTACCTGAGTCATGTCAGGATGCCTCTCCTGTGTCAGTGGCCAACACTTGATGTATGTCTACCTGAGTCATGTCAGGATGCCTCTCCTGTGTCAGTGTCCAACACTTGATGTATGTCTACATGAGTCATGTCAGGATGCCTCTCCTGTGTCAGTGTCCAACACTTGATGTATATCTACCTTAGTCAGGTCAGTATTTTTTCTCATATGTCAGTGTTCATCACGTAATGTATATCTTCCTGAGTCACGTCAGTATTTTTCTCATATGCCTGTGTTCAACACTTGATGTATATCTAACTGAGTCAGGTCAGTATTTTTTCATATGTCAGTGTCCAGCACTTGATGTAACGACCTGAGTCATGTCAGGATTCCTCTCCTGTGCCAGTGTCCAACACTTGATGTATGTCTACCTGAGTCAGGTCAGTATTTGTATCATATGCCAGTGTCCAACACTTGATGTATGTCTACCTGAGTCAGGTCAGTATTTTTCTCATATGTCAGTGTCCAACACTTGATGAATGTCTATCCGAGTCAGGTCAGTATTTTTCTCATATGTCAGTGTCCAACACTTGATGTATGTCTACCTGAGTCAGGTCAGTATTTTTCTTATATGTCAGTGTTTAACACTTAATGTACCTACCTGAGTCAGGTCCGGATTCCTCACTTGTGTCAGTGTCCAACACTTGATGTATGTCTACCTGAGTCAGGTCAGAATTCTTCTGCTGTGTCAGTATCCAACACTTGATTTAAGTCTTCCTGAGCCAGGTCAGGATTCCTCTGCTGTGTCAGTATCCAACACTTGATGTAACTACCTGAGTCAGGTTAGGATTACTCTCCTGTGTCGGTGCCCAAAACTTGACGTACCGGCATATCTACCTGAGTCATGGAAAGGTTCCCATTATGTGCCAGTATCCAATAATTACCTGAGTCAGGTCAGGATTCCTCTCCTGTGCCAGTGTCCAGCACTTGCCCAACACGTCCCCGGTATATGCGGACAGGAAACAACAAACGAGGACTAGCAGGAAGCCTATCCAGCCTAAGTGAAATAATATACTTGGGTATACACATATACAAACGCTTTTGATGAAAGGGTATACGAATTATCGAATACAGGTTTATTGTGCATGTTTAAAATGTCAAGTAAAATGCACTCAGAGTGGTCGCCCGCATATATGTATATAGTAGTATATAAATAGTAAATGAGTTCGTATGGTTATCGAATGTTTGTAAATGTGTTGTGAATCGTTGAAAATAGTTCTCTCTGCAAACGGAAAAGGTCAGCATGTTTTATCAGCTTTCTGTCAGTATGCATTGATAGAAACAACTAATAGACAACACTTATAAAAAGGCAAAACTGGACATGCTGTCATTGCGTTGTAATACTACACGGTTGTTTGATTTAATTATCGCTGAATTTTGATTGCGTTTTTAGGATATACATTAAACAAATTAATCATTTTAACGCTCTTACAAATTGACCAACCTTGTAAATTTAATGTCGCTGAAACCACAACCGTTAATCACTTCGTTTGCAGGAGCACTAATAAAAGAGCAAATGTTACTTCCGGGGTGGCGCTAAGGACCGAACGTATTTAATAAATAAGGAGAAATATAGACGATGAGTAGGTTGTGTATGTTGTTTTTTTTTAATATATCGCCTAAGTTGAAAATCGTGCGATTGAGTGAAGATTATCTCATCCACAACTGTACAGAAACATAAAATCAGAAACATATCGACTGAGACTGTCGTGTAAAATTCCCAATATAAGGAGAGCTATCTTCGCACAGAGACTGTTTACCAACCGGCTTCGTCCATCGCCTTGGGCAGCGTGAGGAACCCAGACCCAGCGATCAGGCCGACGATGAAGACGCACGTGGTGAGCACGCCGAGACCCTTGCCGTACAGCGATCCCGGTGTAACGTACGGCTAAAGGATAAGAGATCATGTTATACAATCGGCATACTGTGGGGTTACTTAATTAGATAGGAATTTCCCTTTCCTCAAAGTAATTAAATGAACATGTTCACAGATTTTTGCATTTTTTTTTGTAATTAAATACCTTTACTTGATTGTATTATTGGATATATAAAGCTCAAGTACAACATTAAAAAAATTAATATTTAATATTTTTTATAAATGTTGACCCGACCGGGACTCGATACGGGGTCGTTCTGATTAAACGGCTATATTCTGAATGATATTGCGACTGTTGTATTGCATAATGTGTATTGAAGTTAAATGTATCGATTCGTGCGTTGAGACGAATTTAACCAAAATCAACAAATAACAAACTAGAAATGGCGCGGCAGAGGCCGACGCGTATTCCCACGCCGCATATATGTTATATTAAAATACAATTTTGGGTGGGCAAGGCCTATGTTGGTGGGGCCCCGGGGTGGGTAATGTGGACATGGATGGTCGAGATAGACCATGTTGTCATAAGAGATGTTCAGTATAAATTTGAAGTCATTTGGTGAATAAATGAAACTTACACACATGGTAGCTATGAGCATATGTGCGACGGTGCACTATTTGGAATTTTGATCTGACCCCTGGGTCAAAAGTAATGGGGGTTGGGATGGGGCCGGGTCAGAGATGTTCACTCATTTTTATAGGAAAACTGCCCCGCCCCCATAACTTTTGACCCAGGGGTCAGATAAAAATTTCAAATAGTGCACCGTCGCACATATGCTCATAGCTACCATGTGTGTAAGTTTCAAGATTGAAGTGCTAATAGTGTAGGAGGAGATAGTTGCCTGGACGGACGGACAGACGGCGGAGATAACCACAATATCCCCACGCTTTTAAAAGCGTGGGGATAATAATTTCATCGCTAAGCGTTTTTAACGCTTTATATTTGAATTGATTTCAAATGACGGTTACTCTTCAACAAACTTGAAACACGTATTTTTAGTTTTCAGTATTATGATATGTCTATGTCTGCGATTGTAATTTGTTACCGTGTTTTTACAGTTTTCTTTTTTTTTATCTGTAACAGGTTAAAAAATGTTAATTCGTCAAACTGTAAACAAATCCCTTTAGTAAAACGATTGACTTATAATAAAACTGGATTTAGCAATAATGGACTCGTAATCACAATGCTCATTGAGAAAACTTTAGCCAAATTAATTAGTTGATAACCTTTCGCTAGTTTCATGCTTTCTAACAAGATAACAAGCAAACATGTTATACTGAGTATTGTGCCCTTTTGTAAAGAGGAATCATTTGATGCCACAGAGACAAATTAATATTGAATTGAAGTTTAACATTTACCTAAAGAGCTTAAAGAAAACCGGTCCTGTCTTACCTTCCCTTCATTTATTACAGCTACCGTTTCCTCTTCGTTCGACCACTTTGTATAGCGAACCTCCACCTCCATATTTCAACAATTCCGGTGTTATATTAAACTTCTGTTGCCAAATTGTACTGGTACATACCCGGTAGTATTACTTCTCGAAGTACATATAGATATCTAAATATATTCACCATTCACATTTAACGTGTCACTTTCTCTCCGTTGAAGTTAAATCTTGTTACAAATCAATAAGACACATATACCCGGTACTTCCTTATGCTCAAGTGTTACTTTATGGTTATCCCGTGATCATTTTTCATTATTTACAATACACGATACTGAACTACCAATATCATGTGACAACATCGTATAGGCTGTTATGTGTACTAACCGATCGTAAATGTGTTAAAACTTATCTAAAATATCAGAGATAGATAAGATATGATAACTCACGTGCTATTTTTGTAGTACACGCAAACATAACATACCACTTAAACTCATCCAGAGATAGTGGACATGTACATAGTATGCATGTCTTCCCATCACTCCATATATTCTTACATTCATAAATGTCTTTGTTCATGAGTCAGCCCAGTCTGAGTCGGTCCAAGCATCATCACTTCAGAAATAAAAATCATTCCTATTGTCAAGAGTCTATTCATCTTTCTATCCGTCTATTTCTGTATTTTTAATGAATGAGCGAAGTAAAACTAGACCCTACATTTACCTTTTTATTGAATCTTTGTTTATACATAGATTGCACGTTTTTTACGACTCGGATGCCGTGTATTAATCACTTGCTTTACCCATAAATAGCGCAAGGTAACGTTTTGCTAATACGTTTATTTTAACCCATGCGGTTTTACACGCATCAGTATGCGAAAAAGAATCATAAACTCAATAATTTTAATAGACGGGGAATTTGACATGTGCAATTTTACTGTTTTTAATCATATTTATGTGATTTCTGATAGCATTTTATATAGGATAGTGTATACTTGTACATTTCTATCAAAATATTTACAGTATACTATTGTATTTCAACACGAGCTGTCGCGACTGTTCCTCCGCTTTCATGGTATAATGTACATTTTCTGTCAGTCCTCTGATATTATGACTACAGCGAGATGTTCGGTATTGAATAGTCTTAGTTGCTGTATAGTTTATATAAACTAAGAGCTGATTATTTATAAATAAAAACGAGGAATGTGACTATGGAAAGAAAATAAATGTTCAGCTGTTTACCAAGTAATTTGATTTAATTTAATGAAGTTTGAAGCAAAATCTCCATATAAGCTACTTACACACAAAAATACCGTGCAATGCCTCCATCCAAACTCAAGTTATAGAACGGAAATCATTTTTCTATTTCAAGTAAGAATGACATTGATTCAGTTGGCCCTATTGCAATCCAACCCCAGGTCTGCATGAACGCTACATAAAAACAAAATTACAGCGCAATACATCCATACAAACGAGCAGTTTGTATCTACAAACATCGATGTTACCAGACCACATCTGGCGTTTAAATTTCGGCAATTGCTATAAGAAACACTGATTTTTAATTGTTTAACTTTATTTTACGAAATATTGTACGAAATTTGCGTTGATTTTGAGTAGTAATGGGGCTTTAAGCGGTCGAGCGGAAACGCTTTATATTTTTAGTAAAAGTGATCGCAATTAAAGTTTTCAATCTATTTTTTAACTTTCACTCAACTGGCCCATGTATAACCACAGGGTAGAGATTACAACGAATTTCATGGGCGCAGCGCTTTGCATGTATATGGTGCATCGTATATACATTGTTAAAGTAACATTAATACTCAAAAATCAACGGAAATTTCGAAAAGTATTTCGTAAAATAAAGTAACCCAATAAAAAATCAATGTTCCTTATAGCAAAAGCCAAAATTTCAAAACGAGGTGTTTTCTGGTAAAATGGATGTTTGTAGATATAAAATGCTTGTTTTTAATTTTTCGTGTCACAATTAATTCCATGTTAATGTCCCGCACTGATATCTATTCATACGACATACGAACACTAAAATGGTACCATGTTAGTGTCCGTGTGTCGTATGAATCGATATAGTCGCGGGAAATTAAAATTGAGTTTTTAATGACACAACAAATAACAAGAGGGCTATGATGGCTCTGTATCGCTCCACTGTTTTTTTATGCGAAAAAAGCGTGCAATGCGCATGTACTCAAGCATGTGACTTTCTCTTTCTATCCCTCGTCGCACTGGGCGCTTAAAGTTGGAAGGGTGAGCATTTTTATATATGGAAAACGTTACTACGGTGTTAACTAAACAGACTAAAAAGCCCGGGAATTGTCGCACTAGTTTATTCATCCCATAATGAATAAATAGCAAAAACGCATAAACATGCAAAGTTTAACGACTTCCTGTGGCCATGTTTTTTGACAAATCAAATTTTCTTGAACAACTTTTTAATGGGAGCCTTCAAGGAATAAATTTAGCCCCAGGGGCATAATTTGAACAAACTTGGTAGAGAACTATAAGATGTTACTACATACCAAATTTGGTAGCCCTATGCCATACGGTTATGGACAAGAAGATTTTTAAAGTTTGCACAAAATAGGCCTTATTTAAGCGTATGTTCATTTTTGTGACCCCCGGGGCAGGGTCAAATTTGACCCCAGGGGCATAATTTGAACAAACTAAGTAGAGAACTATTAGATGTCACTACATACCGAATTTGGTAGCCCTAGGCCCTACGGTTATGGACAAGAAGATTTTTAAAGTTTGCACAAAATAGGCCTAATATAAGCATATGTTCAATTTTGTGACCCCTGGGGAACGGTCAAATTTGATCCCAGGGGCTTAATTTGAACAAACTTGGTAGAGGACTATTAGATGTCACTACATACCAAATTTGGTAGCCCTATGCCATACGGTTATGGACAAGAAGATTTTTAAAGTTTGCACAAAATAGGCCTTATTTAAGCGTATGTTCATTTTTGTGACCCCCGGGGCAGGGTCAAATTTGACCCCAGGGGCATAATTTGAACAAACTAAGTAGAGAACTATTAGATGTCACTACATACCGAATTTGGTAGCCCTAGGCCCTATGGTTATGGACAAGAAGATTTTTAAAGTTTGCACAAAATAGGCCCAATATGAGCATATGTTCAATTTTGTGACCCCTCGGGAACGGTCAAATTTGATCCCAGGGGCTTAATTTGAAAATCTTTGTAGAGGACTACATATCAAATTTGGTAGCCCTTTGCCATACGGCTATGGACAAGAAGCTTTTTAAAGTTTGCACAAAATAGGCATTATTTAAGCGTATGTTAATTTTTGTGACCCCCGGGGCAGGGTAAAATTTGACCCCAGGGGCATAATTTGAACAAACTAAGTAGACAACTATAAGATGTCACTACATATCGAATTTGGTAGCCCTATGCCCTACGGTAATGGACAAGAAGATTTTTAAAGTTTGCACAAAATAGGCTTTATATAAGCATATGTTCATTTTTGTGACCCCCCGGGGCAGGGTCAAATTTGACCGCAGGGGCATAATTTAAACAAACAAAGTAGAAAACTATTAAATGTCACTACATACCAAATGTGGTAGCACTAGGCCCAATGGTTATGGACAAGAAGATTTTAAAAGTTTGCACAAAATAGGCTTTATATAAGCATATGTTGAATTGATTGACGGGCGGGGTCAAATTTGACCCCAGGGGCATAATTTGAACAAATATGAAAGAGGTTCACACCAGGAACATTTGTGAGAAGTTTTATCATAATTAGACTTGTAGTTAAGGAGAAGAAGATGTTTAAAGAAAAAGTCAACGCACGGAGGCACGCACGCACGACGGACACAGGGCCATGACATAAGCCCCGCTGGCCTCCGGGTAACTTTATTTTACGAAATACTTTTCGAAATTTCCGTTGATTTTTGAGAATTAATGTTACTTTAATATGATTTGGTATGGTGAGTTCGTTACTGAGAGTTATAAACTAAAGCACGTTTGCCTGATAAAATTGCCTGATACAAGCCAGTGTTGACGTTGAAGTTATCAACAAAAGTAACAATAACGCAAATAATTGTTACATGTTTAATATAAATTTTAGTAATAATTAGTTCAAGTACACATGGTTAACATTGTTAAGTGAGCATTTTATGAATACACAATTTATTACAATTCTTTGGAAGAATATTGTTAAATATACAATTTGACCAATGCGCACACTCTTTTTGAAAGTTCATGAAATAACGTAAATTCCACTGTGTAAGGTAGGCCTATTACCAAATGAAACAATATACAAATATGGTTCCATTACTTCAAACAACACAGTTATGAAATGATTGTTATTAGAAAGTCAATGATCAAATTGAAGAGTTTAAAACGGAACCAAAAAAGCGCAGGTATACGCTGCAACATGAATTTGAATAGGACGCTTCCGAGTTTAAAGCCACACACCTTATTTGGCATAGTTAATTTAAGCATAAATAAGAAACATAATATGTTACATATTTTATCTATGCCAATTAGAATATATCTGGTGGTTTAGAAATCCGTCTTTTTTGCGCTTTAAAACTTAAAAATAATCGCGTTTGTTGAAATGGACGTATACGTCTCGAAATCCTACTTTCGGGTTTAAAAGCGGTACCGTTTGAAAAATAATAAATTACTTGCAAACTAGGCTTTAAAATTAATTTTATTTATGCCAATTAGAATAAATCTGGTGGTTACAAGGTGGAAATCCGTCTTTTTAAGCTTTAAAACTTAAAAATAATCGCTTTTTTGTCGAAATGGACGTATACGTCTAAAAATCCTACTTTCGGTTTTAAAAGCGGTACCGTTTGATTTTTTTTTATTGCTAACTAGGCTATAGAGTTAATTGTATCTATGCCAATTAGAATATATCTGGTGGTAACAAGGAAGAAATCCGTCTTTTTTAAGCTTTAAAACTTACAAAATACTCGCATTTTTTTCGAAATGGACGTATAAGTATAGAAATCCTACTTTCGGTTTTAAAAGCGGTACTGTTTGAAAAATAATAAATTACTTGCTGACTAGGCTATAGATTTTATGACAATTTTGGACACTTTCAAATTGCATCTTTATGTATTGATTAACACGTATTTTATTTCAATGTGTGTGGCTTTAAGTTTGTAACTTTGAATATAGGAGTAGCCTGTTATTCGCATTACGCATTTACAACGTTTTAAGTTCATAGATGCAGTTTTAATAATCTCGATCAAATAGCCAGCTAACATTAACGGGGGTTTCTTGTAATCAACACATATTTTCATAAAATAGAAATCATCAAATAGTAATCACAGACTGCGTTTAGACAATATACTAACATAACAACGAAAGAAGAAAATATGATAAGTATATGTAATATAATAAGGCAAATATATACGATTTCATCAATAAATACAGTGAACAAAATTCAATCGACTTATTTGAGAAGATCGACGCTCTTTTATATATGCACTATTTTGTTGTGTTGGACTTGCTTGTGATTTTTTTTTAAAAACATGTATACCATTTATGTCGTGACCTTAACAAAGAAAGAACTGAATTTACGAGCGAAAGTACTATATTACATATATCAGAAACACTCGAAATAAGTCTATAGTTATACAAGCAAACGCTACATAATGTTATGCATTTTTAATTTATAACACAAATGTCAACTCAGTAGTATATGTGTGTAGGGGAACTAAGCATTTTACATTTTGACTTCATCGGTATATAATTTGCAGTTGTCTACCTTTGTATATAAAAAATCTCGATTTATTCCTAAAGGATCGTTTTTCGTACATTTTATATACTAATACATCTCCGTATTCATACTATATCATTCTGAAATCAAACGCTTGCATCTTTTGTACTACGGAAATCCTCTTGCAAAAGAGTGTGAAGATGCTTCCCGTAAGAAAGTGTTTTTAATCAAGTTATTTTTTTTTTGGCACTGACGAGTTCAGACTAGTGCAGACTTAGCCCCTGAACAGCTAGTATTTGAGCAAAAACACTGAACTGTGGTTGGCTATTCCTATCTACAACGGAGTTAAACAAATGTTGACATGCATCTGCTCCTTGGCGAAAAAACAAAACATTTTTTCTTAAATTCCTAAAGCGAATTTTAAATCAAACCTAGTGCGCAAAGGATGTGCACACATATTGACAAGTATGTTAATCATTGTAAAATAAACAACTTAATAAACAAAACCGCTATAACCATTTAACGATGCCACTTACATGTACATATATGAGCACTATAACACTTTCAAAAGAAACAATAGGCGCAGATTATTATGTTAAGGATGATATAAATATAAATATATATATATATATATATATATATATATATATATATATCCCATTTGGATCTACCAATCCACAGTTACAAGATTTCGTTTGCGAAAATCAACATATTGTTTTAAGTCTCTTCCTACTTGAGCTATAACAAAACTCAGCATACAAAATCAGTTCTTCGAGAATTAAGGCAAAGGTGATTCGATCCCTCGAAATCACTTCACACTATGTCGTCGTCACAATTAAAGCCTCTGAACGTTCAAAAATAAACGAAAAATGCGTAATATATTTCGTAAAATAAAGTTAACATACAAATAATCAGTGTTCCTTTTACAAATAGCCAAAAGTTCAACGTTAGATGTGCTCAAGTAACATTGATTCATAGATTCGGACCATCATCCCCTTGTTGCCAGATTGAAACTGAAGCTGAAGAAGAGTTGGACAGGGGGGCTGAAAGACACCTGGAAGAAAGAAGAAGGTCAATGTCACTCTCTTCACCAAGTTACAGTCCTAGTGGAGCTGCTTGAAAAAGAGACGATATGGCAGAAGTGGCAGAAAGCAGTAACCCCAACATTCAAAGAAGTGCTGGGCTCCAAGTCGTAATACATGTGTACATGTATATATCGTTTTACATGAATGTCTTGTTTTACTGTAAGTTTCAAAATAAGTATTTTTCTAGTTTGTTTCTTGTTATTGTTTCAATTTACAGTCTTACAAAACAAGGTTCTGTTTGCTTAATCAGGAAAACGTCTTTCAAATTTCTGTAACAATTACATTTAAACAAAATATGTGACTACTATGATGTGTACATGCCCACCATGCTGTATAGCTGGACAACATTTACATTGTGAACTCTAAAAGCTTAATTTATAGTTACGCTAAGATTGATTAATACATATATTTGCATTCGGTTTTATACTTGCACGTTTTGCACTAGTTTATTGAAGTCATTACATCAAACTTATTATCCCCACTCGCTTCCATAGATATATAGTCATGCATAACAGTTAGTGCCAGGTGTAAAAATGGCGAGCTTAACCTTCTCATCCCCGTTGATCCACGCTCGTTCTGCCCTTTGGCTTAGTAGTCTACTAGGAACGGAGGTCCACGGTGCATGATTGGAAGTTTTTTTTTTAATATGCTGATGATGTTCTACATTATCTTGGGTAAAAGAAACTTTTTTATCACAAGAAAAAAAGTGTTCCCAGAGGGGCCAAATCCAAGATGGCCGCCAAAATGGCCGACCAAAAACCTTGAAAAAAAAAAAGTTTTTTTCGCAAATGACACAAACAACATATATTTTCCTCGATTTTGGTAAGCGTTTTATTTTTGGAATTTAGTACATAATATTCTTTTAAAAACAAAATCACTTTGTGGTGAAATATTTTACATTAAATGAAAAATATGACTTATAAATGAAAAAAGGTACCAAAAAAGTGTTTTTTTGCTTATGACATGTTTCAATTTGTACCTGAAAAGCAGTTTAAATACAATTATCATCCTAACTACATTTATGCACACCTATTAGACTAAGGAATATAATAATATAATATTTCATGTGAATATTACCTATAATTTTGATATATAAGACAAGAAAAGTGGGTGGGGTAAATGACAAATATGAAGAAAAACTGCCTAATGTGCATGCTGGTATATTTTGAGATATACTAGCCTTTTTAACTTTGTTTATGTATGTGGGTCTTATTTGATACTTATAAGCGTATGATTACTGTGTCTAGACATCAAATACATTTCTTTTACTGATAATAGTACAAATCTAGAAATTAAAGATAATTTATCAACAAAAGGCACTAAAATCTCTCACATTAAGCACTAGTAGAAAAGTGGGCTAGGTGCATGATTGGAAGGTTTTAATTAAATATGTTGATGATGTTCTACGTTGTCTTGGGTGTAAGAAAACTTTTGTTCCCACGAACACTTTTTTTCCGATGGTGTCTTAATCCAAGATGGCCACCAAGATGGTAAATTTATTTACACGTGTGTTTACATATTTGCATTTAAATTATGTATTAAACGACTGATCAGTGACCTCTTAATGGACACTAAACGTTCTTCTAGCCATTTCCCTATGCATCCTTCATTAGAATCTTAAGTGAATGCGTAAACGCAAATGTCAATATGTAAGTGCTTTATATACGATCCTCTTTACCACAGAACGTCATATATATTATCTCTACCTCTTATCATCCAACATAACAGTTCAGTCAACAGTTATTTTAAGAATTGTTTACATAACACCCGTCCCAAGAAGGGCCCTTGACGATCATGAAGTTTGTATTATCAACCATGTTTACTTGTGTTCTCGAGTAGTTTGAAGATCAAAATTGAAAAAGGAAAATCTCATAACACCGAAGATTTTAAGCTGATGTTTTGTTTTCGCTTTATTTTTTATTTTCTGTGGCCTCGTATCCAATTCATGTATACAACTTTACCTTGGTCGAGTGCAATTAACAATTTAAAGGTTTAAATAAAGTTTAAACTGGCATAACATATTTAACTCCAAGTTCATTGACACTATCCCCGTCATAGCATTATCTTCCGTATTGCTCACACATGTACATACTCTTTAAAATATTTGAAATTCATAGTGATTCGTTCAAGGGAGAAAACCTTTACATTGTTTATCATTATTTGATATCCAATATATATATTATGTCTACTTTCATACTGTGCAGATTTAAACAGAATCATTGAGGTCAGAAACGAAATTATTTTATGCGAAATATAAAAACGACAGTATTCGTTGTTGATTCACAACTATGTCAATATACCCAATACAATTTTTTCTCTGTAGAAATCGTAGAATATACCTGCATGTTGATACATTGTAAGAACTTGAGCAAATGGACCAAATATGTAAGATCTCAACATGTAGCGAACGCAGTACCTATATACCTTCTAAGTCATATATACATACAGTGAATTCTCAGATGCATCAGCTGGAACCAGATTATAGTAAGTGATCCTATATAGATGATAAGAACCAAGTTGCCAGCCAGTGAGGCACGAAATAAATGTTTTAGTCAAGATGCGTATGTAAACAACAAACACACAAAACTACAAAAACGGAGGTCACCAACTTGGATAGGTCACTACATATGGATTGGGAATTTAACCGTTTTAAAAGGAGCTTCAAACCTCATACTTGGCCCATAATTATTTACAAAACAGTGTAGTGTACATACAAATGTACCTCATAGATGGAACACAGACCCTTATGCCTATACATCCCCTAAATCCGAACCAGAGACATACATACCATGGTGTATATACCCATGTATATCAAAGTATAATACCTACAGAAAATGGGGTCATAAATTAGGACAGTCATTTTTAAGCGGTTGTTGTGTTTTGAAACCCATCTTTGATTGTAATTTATGTCCAAAAGCGCATTTTATTGAAAAATATTTAAACAATGTGTAAGGCTAGCAGATTATGTAAACACATTTTAATTGAGTGTCAAGTGCAGCGAGAATAGGGATAAACAGTATACGTAACCGGTCATTTCTGACTTCTAATCAGCACAAAATCGTTATTTTTAATTCTTAAAATACATCGTTTTTCTTAATATTGCTTCACTTGATTAAACAAGAGATGTATTTGTCAGAAACACAATGCCCCCTACTGCGTCGCTTTGAAATACAATTTCTATTTATCATTTGGCAGGTTTATAAATTTTCTCCCTTTTAAAGCTTATTACATTCCTTGATTTTGTTTTTTGACCTTTGACCTTGAAGGATGACCTTGACCTTTCACCACTCAAAATGGGCAGCTACATGAGATACGCATGCATGCCAAATATCACGGACACACAGACTTCCAGACGGACAGACTGACAGTTCAACTGCTATATGCCACACTACCGGGGGCATAAAAAGTAAAACAAGGCTTGTCACCATATGATGACATATGCCCCCTTTTTCCACATTTTTCGAAACCTAAACGCAAACTTTAAAGTTTAAGTGTGACGGAATTTCAGACGGACAGACGGACGGACGGACAGACGGACAGTGCGATCACTATATGTCACCCTACCGGGGGCATAACAAATATGGACAAACATGCCATAATGTGTCAAAATTATGAGTATTTGGGTATTTTGAGCGTATTTGGGTGTATTTGGGTAACTGGTGCCACCCAATGGGGGACTCCTATGTCCACCCATTCTCTACATCAAATTGATTTAAATCGGTCAATTTCTGGCTCAAAGTAAATCATTTTAATTTCAATTTACACATCTCTATTACTTTCAAACTCTACTTCATCAAATCCATAGAAAGGCAGGTCAGAATCCATGTCAGAATAATCAGAAAACATTCATCGTACTCCGCAATTTTTTTAACACATTTTCAAAGAATGAAAGTGCTTTATGCCCCACTTCCTGTTGAGCATATGTAACTTTCTATTAATAATTAACCAATGAAAAATTTACATATCCATAAACCAGGGCCTAATAAATTCAGTTATGTAAAGATTTGACCTCTCCCAGAAGTTAACAAAGGAAATAGAAAGTAGTTGTGGGGTCACTATCAACAAGAACAGAATTGTTTTACGAACGAAATTTGTTTAGTTTCTAAGAACGTTTTTTTTCACGTAAAACAGTCTTAGAAAAATTCACTAAAAACGGTGTAAGCAATATACTTGGAAGAAAATGTTAGAAAAAAATTCTAAATGAAAAATTGTAAGAATTACCAAATATTATATTAAATATCTACTTCGTCTGCCCAAAATCAGGTAAAGCTTCAAAAAATACAACCATTTCCATATGTGATTTCGAAATGTGGTATAACAAAAGCCTATATGCATTGCAAATAGGCTAAAAACTCTAACTTGCTGAAGAGTTATTGCCCTTGAGTTGATTTTCTTAAGCGAAGCATATTTTCCTTAGTATCAAAAGTATTTAAAATAAAATTGTGTACATTAATAGAGGACGTTTAGAGGAAGTGCAGAGTACAAGAACAGCAACACTCTTATCAAATTAGAAGGTATTCAAATGAATCTTCATTAACTTATAAATGGCTTTTCAAGAAAATGCATAGTAAAAGGAGCATAGCTCTCTCTTCAGTATTTACCTAGTTGTAGCCCTTTAATTCTTTAGATGTAAAGCATTAGTTCATTTGAGTATAGGAAAAACTTCAAATATTTTAAAGGACATTGGCAGGAATTACAAGGTGAAAGATACATAAGACTTGTTATAGTATTATAGAATAATTTCCATTTGCTTATTTTCATGTATGCAGACAATAACTGCATACTGTCATTTTCTTCAACAGAGGATTACTCAGAAGGATTGGTTGGATTCACATGAAATTGTGTACATTGATAAAGGTCTTTTAGAGAAAATGCAGCGTAAAAGTAAGAGTATTTCCCTATGTTAATTTTCTTATGGGCTGTACAATTCTATTACTGTTGAAGATATTAATGTGAAACTTCATAAATATCTATAGAGAACAATGTGGATTAATTAAGAGTGAAAGAACTATCGCTCTCTCTTGTGTGTGCATAGCCCAATTACATGGTATAACTTTATAACTAATCATAACCCCAAAAGGATAAAAATGATAGAACACATTGAGAGAAAGAACCATGACCATCTGTTGGATGTGTCTGGAGATTTTGCCCATAGTTTAATTTTCTTGCGCAAAGCATAACTATTAATATAAATTTTATTGTAATGACAATTCATATATTAACAGAGGCCATTAAGATTGCCGTTTAAGCTCACCTGGGCACATTATGCTAATGGTGAGCTTTTCTGGTCACCTTTAACTCGTTCGTTGTGCTGTGTCTGCCATTAACATTTGCTTTGTGAAAATTCTAGAGGCCATATTAATAATAACAAGAGCTGCGTTTGTGAAACACAATGTCCCCTACTGCGCTTTAAAGCCGCACAGCAGCTTTTGTAGAGAAATTTCTAAGTCCAAGGCCCGTAATTTCGTCAACGATAAATGGACCAGAACAAAATTCACACTTCATCTGCAAGTCATGTAGGTAGACTCACATACTGAAAATCAGCTGAATATATGAAAGCGTTTGTAAAAAAAAAACTGGAAAACGGTTATTATAGATTTAATTTTTTTTAAGTCCAAGGCCCATAACTTCGCCAAAAATCAATGGTCCGGAACGAAACTCACACTTCATCTGTAAGTCATGTAGGTAGACTCAAATACCAAACATGAGCTCAATATCTGAAAGCGTTGCATAAAAAACCTCCAGAAAACGGTTATTATAGAGAACATTTATAAGTCCAAGGCCCATCACTTCGCCAAAAATCAATGGACCGCAATGAAACTCACACTTTATCTGAATGTCCTGTAGATAGACTCATATACCAAAAATCAGCTCAATATCTGCAAGTGTTGCGTAAAAAACCTCCGGAACACTGATTGCTGAACGGATTGACGGATAGTCCGACTGCTTTATGCCACCCAAGCCCTGCATCATTTCTAGGTTTTGTTTGCAGAATAACTCCATGATTTATTGAAGTATAACCACACGATTTATCGCAAAATAACCTATCTTTAATTTCATACTATGTCTTCAGAAGACAGGTCGCGGGTTGTCGGGTGTGGTAGAATGATAATTAATTAAAACAAAGTTTATAATGATACTGTACATTGCAGTTGAATTGTGAACTGTTTAAAATCCACTTAATTCTATAATTTGAACCAAAATGTTTGTTCATGCAGGTTAATGCGCAAAAATGAAATTATTGCTTATTTTAATATTATGTGATTAAACTATAAATGTCAGTCAATTACAAATAATTTGCATAGCATCTTGTGGAGCTTGTTTAAAATTGTATAATAAGCGTACACATCGAATCTTCTAAAAGCATCTTCAATCATTGATGGGTTTTCATACTAAAAATACTTTTTCCAAGTATATAAACACAATGATGGTATTGTTTAGCTGAGAGTCTTTAAGGAATCACTTAGTGTCAGATGAACATTTCTCATTATGAATAGAAAAGTCAGTCTAAAATCTTCCTTGTTAAGGAGAACACTCCTTGCTATTGACTAGTGGGTGAAGTGTGCATACATGACTCTGTATTGAACCACTTAAGAACAAAACATCCTCCTCCATTCTGAATGTTAAATTATTAAATGTGCTTTTTGAAACAAAATGTCCAACTAAAAGTGTTTTTTTTTAGATTTAACAATTTCTAGCTTTACCGTAAGTTCCTGTGTATAAAGCGCAGTTTTTTTCCTCCAAATTTCATATTAAAAAGCTGGTGCGCTTAATACATTGATACAACGCTTTCCTGGCTGATAAATTGCAAATAATTCATTTCGTAATTGTAAATAATCAAAATAGCCGCCATTTTTTTTATTCCAAAAAACTACACCCTATTATCTAACAGACTGAAGGGGCCGTTGTCGAAACAACAAAAAGTCGGTAACGGCAGAACGGGGTAGCAACATTTTTTTTACAAAAACTAAAATGTTTGAATAAAATATGCAAAAATGTCTTTTTTTGTTGTGCACTTCTACATTGACTGCATATGTTGGGCTGAAGACCACATAATGGATAGCTGGTAAAGGTAGGTGTGAACAAGGTCTTTTTCGCAGGTAAGGGTAGTGTTAACAGTTACTTTATGGTGTTTTCCAGTCTGGTCCAGATTTTTGGCGCCTTCATTGTTCATCACATTCACGCCTGTGTAGTGTAACAGACAATAACCCTACTTTACCAACATAATAGATGAACAGTTTGACGTCAATACTGACATATCTCAACGACTGTTGCCCTGAAGATGCAGCATAATTTAAATAAAAAGTTTCCACATCAAAAAAGGAATACGAGTTTTTATTCAGCATTCAAATTTAAAGTCCAGGCTTTCCCCGAGGAAGAATGACATGATGTACATGATTTTTTATTTTCGCATGCTTTACCAACAAATTGATTGCACAACAAATGCCTTCCTTTATGATCACTTAAACATGATCTTTCTTAGGCTGTTGAGTAAAATTTGCCAAGCATTTAAAGAAAGGTTGAGTGAAAGAACATAGTTTTTATAATTATTATATATTCTACAAAATAAACTAGAAATGTGTCACAAACACTGATGCCTCCATGGCACATATTTTGACACAAACAAATCCGCTATGATATTCTTCAAATGGAAAATCACAAAGGGGCATAACTCAGCCTCCATTGATCGCTGTCAAAAGGCCATTCTTTAAGATCATGTACACATTGAGGGTATTTAACTGTGAAAGTTTGGTTAAAATTCACTGCGTATTTAATGGGGAGATGATAACAAATACTTTTGAGAATATATAATTTTTACTGGAAAAAAAAACAGACAAAAGGCCATAATTCTGGCAAAACTCCACAAATCCAAATTCATTTCTTTAAGATCATCTAGTAATTATGCCTCTCCTCCGGGCTTTAACAGCTCAGAAGTGACGTTGTCCACTCTCGGCGATTTTCCTGCTTTCAGAATGCACACTTCCTCCTCCTCCTCTGCCTTTAGTTAGCACAGACTGTCATCATTCGATTGTGGTCTTGTGCTGTTTCAAAAGAGACAACGTTCCGTGTAGATGAACATTACAAGCTATAAAAGGCTAAAATATTTGAAAATATATCAACATGTGCATTGGACCTTTTTTTCTTCATATTTTTCATTTACCCCAACCATTTTATTTGTCTTATATACCACAATTATGGATCATATTCACATTAAATAATATATCATAATATTCATAAGTCTCGTTGTTGTGTATAAATGTAGTTTGCAAAATAATTACATCTTAACTGCTTTTTCGGTACAAATTAAAACATGTCTTAAGCCAAACAAAACTTGTTTTTTGTAAATATCGTTCATGTATTAAATCATGATTTTCATTAAATGTATTCAATTTCACAAAACAAACGTATTTGTTTTATAAGATTTATATGTTATCAATTGCTTTAATTAAAAAACCTGACCAAAATCGTGGAAATTACATGTTGTTTGTGTTATTTGTGAAAACACGGTATTTTCTAGGTTTTTGGTCGGCCATCCTGGCGGCCATCTTGGATTAAGACCCCATCGGAAAAAAAAGTGTTCGTGGGAACAAAAGTTTTCTTATACCCAAGACAATGTAGAACATCATCAACATATTTAATTAAAACCTTCCGATCATGCACCTTCAGCCCTCTTTTCTATTAGTGCTTAATGTGAAAGATTTTAGTGCCCTTTGTTGATAAATAATCTTTTTTTTCTAGATTTTTACTATTATCAGTAAGAGAAATGTATTTTATGTTTAAAAACAATAATCATGCACGTATAAGTATCAAATAAGACCCACATACATAAACATAACAAGTTAAAAAAGGCTAGTATATCTCAAAATATACCAGCATGCACATTAGGCAGTTTTTCTTCATATTTGTCATTTACCCCACCCACTTTTCTTGTGTTATATATCAAAATTATAGGATATATTAACATGAAATATTATATTATTATATTCCTTAGTCCCATAGGTGTGCATAAATGTAGTTAGGATGATAATTGTATCTAAACTGCTTTTCAGGTACATATAGAAACATGTCATAAGCAAAAAAAACATGTTTTTTGTAACTTTTTTCATATATAAAGTCATAGTTTTCATTAAATGTATAATATTTCACCAAAAATGAATTTGCTTAATAAGAATATTATGTTCTTAATTGCTTAAATTAAAAAGCTTACCAAAATCGAAGAAAATATATGTTGTTTGTGTCATTTGCAAAAAAAACTGTATTTTCAAGGTTTTTGGTCGGCCATCTTGGCGGCCATCTTGGATTTAGACCCCATGGGAACACTTTTTTTCTTGGGAACAAAAAAATTCTTTTACCCAAGATAATGTAGAAAATCATTAGCATATTTAAAAAAAAAAACTTCCAATCATGCACCGTGGACCTCCGTTCCTACTAGACTATAGTCATTCCAATGGCATAAGCATAAACGTTTTATTTTTTTTTATGCTAACTACATATACCGTGACATTTTAATTGATTCAATTGGGACTTCATCACTTTTTGGTTTCATTTTACTGTATTTATTCTTTTCATTCTGATAACCATTTAAATGTTCATTCGTTTAACTTTTACTTGAAAAATGACATAATCAGTCACTTTCATGTATCTTGAAACATCGTTTGAAAGCCATCGGCGCTTTGATCAAATTATGCTGTTAAATATTAAAGTCTGATTTGTGTATTGGTATTGATAAAGCTTTTAAAGGTCACTTGTTTGAATCATGTGCAAGGCAGTTTATTTTTTTATCAAATCATTTTTATCTTGCTTTTATAATTATTTAAGTTTATATACAATATTAGACATTTGTTACAATTTACATTGAATGACTTTTAAAGGGAGACTGTACGATTTTCATATGTGTTAACTTGTAATATATTGATAAAAATATGTTACAATAACACAAAATAGGCAAGAAAAATTATGCATTGAAGACGAATTTCATAAAATGAAGCAAAGACAAGTTAGTGCTGGTTAAAGCCGATGCCGACACTTTTACTCATATTTGCTAGGAAACAAAATTGTGTCTTTGTGTGGTATGAACGAATCTGCACTAAACCTAAATTTAGATTCACATTGTACATGACTGATATATATGTAGGCGAATTCGGCTGGAAGCCTTTTTCGATTTCTGAATTAAATATCTGGCTTACTTCGCATTTTTCGACACATGTTCTTCTTAACTTTTATTTTAATTTATATTGAAATATATGTATAATAAGTTTTTCATACATCTTATAACAATTCATAAATATTTGACAAAATCGTACAGTCTCCCTTTAATACTAAAATCCGTGAACAAGTCCCTTTAACTGAATGCATGCCATAAAGTTAAACCCTATTTCAGAAAATGGTGTATACCATTGTTATCAGCAAAATGTTAACCTACATACAAGATCTTTCTAGATCTTCACTTGCGTGTGTATTTTACGTGGGTTGTGGACTTAAACAGCCAATATAAAACACTTACGAGTTTGAAGTTTTGGTTATTATACTAACTTAAAACTGTGTACGTCTTATTGCAAAACATTCTGGGTGTGATAGCATTCGGTGTATTTTAATCAAAGAGACAAAATAATAGCAAAATACACAACTTTTTCAGCAGAGGACATTTCACAATATTTATTGAAAATGGCAACGTATGTAAGTTCAGTTCATAAAGGTGTCGATATAGTGAAGGACTATTCTTGTGGCGCTTGCGAAAGTAAAAATATCGTAGAAAGTGCTGAAGTTTTCTGTGAAACATGTCTAAAGTGTTTTTGCAAAACATGCCTTTATTATCATGATCAAATGTATGTGTACCATTTGACATATGGAAAAAAAGATACAAACAAATGGCCCCCAGCAAAGACAATGGTGGATTTATTTCTAAAATGTGATAATCACAACAAGAAACTGAAATTGTTCTGCCAGGACCACAGTCAGCTGTGCTGCTCTGATTGTGTTTTACTGAATCACAGGTAAGTGACACTTTGCCATTTCTCAGACGGCGGATTTCATAATAATAAAAGTACTTTGTAAAACATAAATATTTGATTTCTAGAAACATTTTTGTTTTCGAACTTGGTCGACAGAGCTTAAGAACAAATATTCTGAAAGAGTAAGTTTCAGGAAGATTTGAATTTTTATAATGTTAACACGCTTTTTCTTTAATTTGACCAAATAACCCAGATTTTACCTCTCATGACCCACTTTCAAGCTCAGCCAAGATATCATTGGGACTATATCATTGGGACTTATATTAGGACCAAATGTCATGAAGATTGAACAATTTATTTGGCCTCTAGAGTTTTAACAATGTAAATGTTGACGCCCCACGCCGGACGAATGGCGATAAAGAACGCTCACCATGAGCACATTGTGCTCAGGTGAGCTTAACAGTAGGTTGTTATCCCTTGCATCAATCAAATATCTTAATAATGTAACAGTTTCATATTTCAGTTGTTTTAAGCATTTTAGGAGTGGTTCTTAATAATCTTAAAATGATGAAAGTATAATATTTGACGTCAATATTACAAAACAGTTATTGTTTGTAATGCACAATCTTTAACTGATAATGGTTCTCATTGATTGGATACTACTCTAGACCATATTAGAGTCAAAATGTTTGTAAATACACTCACTTCGTTTTAATTTTTATCATACTGACCCTTCTTTATATGTTTTTATTTCATTCATTATTTTTTATTTCAATTTGATAATCATGATTACTGTTACTATTTCAGACAGTGTACCAATCTGGATCTAATTTCTGAATCAGTCAAAAAGCTGCCAGTGGATATGCAACAGTTGTCAAACAAAATTCAAACAATTCTTGCTGAACTAAATAAGTTCAAGAAATCAAAAGAGAACAGCATTCTGTCCGCGGAGGGATCATACAGTGAAAGACTACAAGAAATCACAGAGATGCGTAAGAAATTAAACGCTGCTTTGGATGAACTAGAAAGGACAACCTTGAACGATTTGGATGAAATAAGGACCACGTTGCTAACCTCGCTCAAGAAAGATGTTGACAACTGCAGCAGACTGAAGGATGAACTTCAACTGCTAGGCGAAGCTGTAAAAGGCCTCAGTGATAAGAGCAAGAAAGAAATAGAGTTCATAGCCAGCAGAAAATGTATGGACAAAATACAAGAGTCTGAGTCATATCTGAAGGAGAACCCAGTGAAGGTTCAGAGATCAATTATATTCCAGGCAAACACTGACATCGTGCAGTACCTGTCTAAACAGTCTGGTTTAGGGAGCACTGTAGACAGTAAGCAGTCTACCAAAAAGGAAATGAATCCAGACCAGGTGTTTACTCTGAAGAGGACCTCTGAGTATAATGTGAAAATATCAAGTGACATACATCAGACTTGCTACATCTCAGGTATTTGCAGCCTGCCTAGTGGTGAGACCATTGTTGCAGATTATAATAATAAGAGATTGAAGATATTGGACAAGCATTACAAAGTGTCCAGTGAATTGGAAGTAAATGGTAATCCACAGGACATTTTCCCAATCTCACCAAGTGAGGTTGCTGTAACTGTTAATAATACTGTAGATAATACTGTTAATAATACTGTGCAGATTACCGATGTGAGCAATTGGAAGCTGACGAGTGGGCAGCAGCTGGTGCGAGGGCAGAGGATGCTGTTTGGAGGGCAGGCGCAGATGTTTCGAAGTAACCAGATACGTCATGCTGCTCTTGGTATTTCCCTCCATCAGGATGATTTGTATATAACCTCTGGCACTGCTCTCTACCACTACACGAGGTCAGTGACATACGTGAAGACGCTTTATGAGGATACGGGAGGTGGCATTACTGGTAAATGATTGTCAATATACTATATTATATATATATCGACTATTTTGTAGATATGCATATATTTTTTACATACACTTTAATCACCACTGTACATATTTAAAACACTAGTGAACTTTTTTGAGATTATATTGAGATTTATTTTAAAACTATTTATGTCTTTAATAATGACTGTTTATATACAACATGTTATATGCTTTGTAGTTTACAAATGTGCGGTGAGTCCTGATGGTAATTGGATCTATGTCACCAATTTCGCCCAGCACAAGCTCATCACACTGGCCATAGATGGCACCCTGATATCCACCTTCAAAGACCCTGAGCTACAGGGGCCAAAAGGTGTGCACGTCACACCTGCAGGGCAAGTCCTTGTCTGTGGATTCAGCTCCCATACTGTCATACAGGTTGATCGAGAGGGAAAAACGAAACTTGCAACTCTGTTTTTACAGAAAGATGGAATAAGCTATCCATTGAATGTGTGCTACAACACAAACAGTCACCAGATCATTGTGGGAATGTATGCTAACAATAAAATCAATGTTATGGAATTGCAATAGCTTTTCAAGTGGAAAAAATAACAGCATAGATATAAAAAAAGGTTTTGAATGTTATTTCCATTTTGTCTACGAATGACACATTTAGTCACACCAGTTTATATCTGGGTAAGGCAAAAACATTATCATACAGTGTATATTTTATTATTTACAATAACATAAACCTTTAAATTGAAATCTGAATTGATGTTATTCTTTAAAATTGTACAAATCATGATGTAAAAAAATGTCAACTGAGGGAGAATGTGTAAACAATGTTCCATGATTTTTGTTTTAATTTTATGGCACCCAAACATTTACTTCATTTGGACTGTTAGTGTATGTGTTGATGTCTGATAACGAACAACACGAAAAGTCATGACATAAAGGTAAACAAAACCAATAAAGTTTGAATTAGATTTAAGTTTAACTAAAGTTTCAATTTGTAACACATAGGTATAGTAATTCATCTAGTTAACTAAGAATATGGCAACAACCAACAACGCTCAAACGGCTTCTTATATCTTGAAGTGTCCCCTGGACGAAACATTATTCGGACCACACAAATAAAAAAAAAACTTAAACCACAAAACACGAGAGCATTTCAAGAGTCACGAAAGGCTAAAAACAAGTGGCTCCGCTTTGACAATTTAACAAAAGTAATGTATTGTGTCGAATGAATTAAGGTGCAGAATTCAAACACCTTCACTGTTGGTTGCAATATCTTGAAGAAAGACTGGTTACCAAACGTGCTTAGTATTATACAGTTTAGAATTGTGTTAATAAAGATAAGGCAAATGTTTGATACTGTGATGTTGTTCTTTGCAGATAGCAGGATTTGTTTGTTGTGTATGTGGTGAATCAAATGTGCTCATAATTTACATGTCATTTATCTATCTTGTTAAAACTGTGCTCATGTAATATGCTAATAGTTATGTGGAGTATTACTATGCTGCACTTCCTCTCATAATTTTCTATCATTATATGTTTATTTGATTCCCTTCATTACTTTGTGATTTATGATTTGCAAAATAAAATAACACCTTTTAAAAGGGCTTTATCCAAGAAATTACCAAGGGCAATAACACCAAAAACACTGAAGGGAGGATTATAGTTCTTGCACTCTGAACTTAACCACAATGGTCTCTGTAGATCCAATAAGTTGCATCTTAATATCTTCAATAGAAATAGAATTAAAGAGTGAAGTTTAACAAGAAAATTAACAAAGAGAAATTATTCTGTAAACAGTGAAGAAAGAGTAATGATACTTTTACAATTCACTTCCTTTTAAAGCCATTTATCAATATATGAAGTTACAAATGAATCCATTTAACACAGTTTGAGTTATTTTTGCACCAGAAACATTCATAATGTAATCGAGTTCTACAATAAAAAAAAATCCATAGGCTATAGCTTCAAAAATACCGTAGAAAGAATTATGGTTGTTGTACTCTGCACTTTCTTTCAAAGCATATGAAGTTTTATTTAAAACCCTTCAATTTTTATGAATGCATGCAAAGGCACATGTATGAATAACAAAAAGGGAAATCTGTAAATATCGTAATGGCTCTTGGATTTGTCTTTTTTGCTTATGCTCCACACAAGAAACAGACTAAAAAACATAATTAAGGGCAATAACTCCAATCATACTGATAAGAGAGTTTTGATTCTTTTACTCTGCACTTCCTCTCAATGTCCTCTATCAATGTACAAAGCTGTACATGTGCATTTACTAACTCGTTTTGTACATACATCATTTAGTTCTGTGCATTTGTCATTGTGTTATGTTTAACATTATGTTCTGTGCATTTACTAAGTTGTTTTGTGTAAACTTCATTTTGTCTTGTAGAAACAGTGTTTGGTTCTGTACATTTTTCATTATGTTATGTGCATTTGCAATATCGTTTTGTACTGACGATAAAAAAGCTAGGTGCAAACATCATTTCGTTCTGTGCATTCGTCATTATGTTATGTGCATTTACTAACTCGATCTGTGCATACATCATTTCGTTCTGTGAATGTGTCATTATGTAATGTTAAACATAATGTTATGTGTATTTACTACGTTGTTTTGTGTAAACTACATTTTGTCTTGTAGAAACTTTGTTTGGTTCTGTACATTTTTCATTATGTTATGTGCATTTGCAATATCGTCTTGTACAAACGACAAAAAGTAAGGTGCAAATATCATTTCGTCCTGTGCATTCGTCATTATGTTGTGTGCATTTACTAACTCGTTCTGTACTAACGACATTTCATGTTGTGCATACAGCATTTTGTTCTGTGCATTTGCCATTATGTAACGTGTATTTACTAACTCGTTCTGTATTAACGACATTTCGTTTTGTGCATACATCATTTCATTCTGTGCATTTGTCATAATGTTATGTGCATTTATTAATTCGTTCTGTACTAACGACATGATGTTTTGTGCATACATAATTTCGTTCTGTGCATGGGTCAATATGTTATGTGCTTTAACTAACTCGTTCCGTACTAAAAATATGTTATTAGGTGCATTTCATTCTGTACATTTGTCATTATGTTATGTCCATTTAGTAACTTGCTCTGTTCTTACGACATTTTATTCTGTGCATTTATCATGTGAATTTACTTTTTCTTTCTGTACAAAAGACATTATGTTATAGCCATACAACATTTCGTTCTGTCCATGCGTCTTTATGTTGTGCGCATTAACCATTTCTAGATGTGCATTTCATTAGTTTTGATGTGCAGTTGGTTCGTCGTTATATGCATTTTCAATCTCGTGCTATTTATTGGATAAGTCGTTATGTACGTTTTGTAAGTGGTTGTGTGGGTATACGGACCACTGACCATACGGACCAGACCATACGGACCAGATTTTCGGAGCATACGACTGACTGTTTATAAAGACTCTGAACACATATGTACAGATGTATTTCAATATATGTAGTGGAGCTAGTTTGTAGAGCTAAACGTGTTGTTTTAAATCTTTCTGCATGTAAAATATTAAATAAAAAGAAGTCTTGTAAGAAGTCGAAATTGTATTCATGTTACATTAATTCATTTGCGTAGCATGAATAGACTATTTGCATTGCTGATAACGTGTATCGTAAACAGTATATGAGGTTAAAGAAATCATTTCACCGATAACACTGTGTGGTTTGAACTTTATTTAAACCATTCCATATACAAATTAATTTTAAAGTCGATTTTCTTTTTTTGTGATATTATTTTGTATTTAATGAAGTCCATGCGTTGTGTACCAAAGAACACAATTCACAACACGGGAGAGCCGTATCACCCAGCGTGATACTGCTGGCATTTGTAGTGACCTTGACCTTAGGGAAGCGTGACTGTCTCGTGTCTTCTGCATATTGTCACTAACATTTAAATTGAATTTTACGAAAATACTTTTAAGAACACAGGAGATACAGACCAGACTTAAGAAATTAAAGGCACCAACATTAAATCTTAAAATGAGACATTGACCTTGCGTGTATATGTTTTCTGCACAAGGTCTCAACAGGAAAAATATTTTAGCACGTGTTCATGAATATTCTATAAAGGGCATATTAGATATGGCGTGGAAAAGAAAGAACACGGACAGGCATGTCGAAATGCAAAAAAAAAAATATACATATAAAAGTGGCAATTAGCTTGAACTAGTGTGAAGGTCCTTGCCATCCGCAGATCGTCTGAATGACCTTTACATTGTATTCAAAGTTTTAAGAAAAGCTTCCAAAAGCATAAGAGATTTGGAACATAATTTTGACCTTGAGCCGGGTTAACTGACTCATGCCGTCGATGACCAAAACAGTTGAGCAAAAGTTTAATAAAAATGCTCTAAAGTATATATAAAATTTAAATGTTACAAGGTTACGGACATTCATATGCTCGCTCCGCTTCCCGCTTATCGGCGGCCTGAGATTAAAATCAACCGAAATAAGTTCATGGGTGCTGCGCGTTGCGTTTACGTGTGTGTATTTCGAAGTGTACGAGGTCCTGTCCTAGCCAGAGGCTATATTTTGTTTGGACCCGAAATGTGGCAAGTACTCCTACGTAATAAACTTACTAGACTCACGAAAGTTGTGACTAAATTTGAATTATAACAGCAATTTCCAGCTGTTTCGTTGTTAATGAAATATTTTTTATTTTGTGTGTGGTCTTGTGTAAGAGTAACCGAAGGAAACCTCACCTGTCCGGTATGGACCAAACTCACATGCTGTCGGGAACGGGAATTGAACCCGGTCGCCTAGGTGAGAAGCGAGTGTACCAACAACTGCGCTAGCCGGACAGCCACTTTTCATTTACGTGTTTACTTCTTCGATAGGTGCATAGTACATAAAGAGTGAGTATGCTTTGGGATGGTATATCGGTCAGTAGGAGTTATCAACAAATGCACTTTTGCACCATACAATTGCCTAATACAAACCAGTGTTGACGTTGAAGTTGAAGAACAAAAGTAACAATAACGCAAATAATTGTTACATGTTTAATATAAATTTTAGTAATAATAAGTTCAAGTACACATGGTTAACATTGTTAAGTGAGTATTTTATAAAAACACAATTTATTACAATTCTTTGGAAGAATATGATTAAATATACAATTTGACCAATGCGCACACTCTTTTTGAAAGTTCATGAAATAACGTAAATTCCACTGTGTAAAGTAGGCCTATTACCAAATGAAACAATAAAAAAAATGGTTCCATTACTTCAAACAAAATAGTAATGAAAGGATTTTTATTAGAAAGTCCGTGATCAAATTGACGGAACCAAAACAGCGTAGATATACGCTACAACATGAATTTGAATAGGACGCTTCCGAGTTTAACCCATTTATGCCTAGTGGACTCTCCCATCCTTCTAAATTGGATCAATTTATTTCCAAAATTAGGGATGTCTCGTATATTTAATTCTATATTTAGAATATTTCTAACAGAAATTCCTTTAAGCAAACAGCGCAGACCAAGATGAGACGCCGGCGTCTCATCCAGGTCTACGCTGTTTGCCAAGGCCTTTTTTCTAGACGCTATGCATAAATGGGTTAAGTGTGTAACTTTGAATATATGAGTAGCCTGTTATTCGCATTACGCATTTACAACGTTTTAAGTTCATAGATGCAGTTCTATCCAACTCGCTCAAATAGCCAGATAACATTAACGGGAGATTCTTGTAATCAACAAAAATTTTCATAAAACAGAAATCATCAAAAAGTAATCACAGACTGCGTTTTGACAATATACCAACATGACAAAGAATTAAAAAATAATGATAAGTATAATTATGTAATATTATAAGCAAATATATAACATTTCATCAATAAATACAGTGAACAAAATTTAATCGACCTATTTGAGAAGATCGACGCTCTTCTTCGAGTCCATTGTTTATTTTTGTTGGACTTGCTTGTGATTTTGTTTAACATTGTATACCGCTGTGGGCGTGAACTTAACAACTGAATTTAAGAGCGAACTTACTACATTACATGTATCAGAAACACTCGAAATAAGTTAGTTGTACAAGCAAACGCTACGTTATTTTATGCATTTTTTTAATAGAGCTACTCATCTGAATTTCGATTTTTCTTCTTTATACATATAACGCGTGTGTAATTGTTTGAAACTGTTTTAATCAATAACATTAACGTCAACTCAGTACTACATGCATGTAGGGGAACTAAGCATTCACATTTTACAGTTTGACTTCATCAATATATAATTTGGAGTTGTCTACCTTTGTATGTAAATTTTCACGATTTTGTCCTTAAAGATAGTCTTTCATTGTTAAACCATGTTTTTTCGTACATTTTATATTATAAGATATCTCCGTATTCATACTTAATCAGATTTCGACATCAAACGCTTGCATAGTTTGTACTGCAGAAACCCGCTTGCTAAAGAGTCTGAAGATGCTTCACTGAAAGGAGTTATTTTTATCAAGTTATATTCTTTTGGCACTGTCGAATTCAGACTAGTCGCAGAATTTACCCCTGAACAACTAGTATTTGAGCAAAACAACACTGAACTGTGTGTGGCTTTTCTGATCTACAAATGCCTAAAACAAATTTTGCCATGCCCCTACCCGCTCCTTGATGAAAAAGCTAAATTGTGTCTTACATTCCTAAAGCGAATTTTAAATTAAACCTACTGCGAAAAGTATGTGCACACATAATGACCAGTATTTTAATCATTTAAAAATAAACAACTAAATAAACAAACCCTCTATAACCACTTAAAGAAGCCACTTGAATGTACATGTATGAGCACAATTACTCTAATTATTACAATATTAGTCAAAAAATAAAAAAAAATGGCGCAGATTATTATTTTAAGGATAATATATATAATTATATATATGCATTTTCAAAGGCGGGTAAATTCCGCCCACTTCCCATTAATCCACTGTCAGTAGATTTCGTTTACGAAAAATAACACGTGCCTTCTAGTCTCTTCTTACTTGAGCTTTCACAAAACTCAGCATACAAGATCAGTCCTTTGAGAATTAAGGCAAAGGTGAATAAATCCCTCGAAATCACTTCACACTATGCCGTCGTCACAATAATGAATTATAGTTTATACAGAAGAGGAGCATTCCGTTTGATGTCAACGATATTCATTCTCTGTCACCTTAATTATAGTCCATAAACGAGAAACACTGAGTTCCTTGTCGAATATATGTATATTGTATCACCTTAATAAACGGAATATTTCCCGCATTGTTGGCTTTGAACAACTAAAACTGCTGGGAAAAAATACCTATTTCCCGCATAGATTGCTTTGAGCCACTAAAACTGCTTGGAAAAATAGCACACCAATCCCCGTCTATTTGAGGAATTTCAGATGCTCACAGGCGCTCAGACAGAATTTGAGGTGCTGGACTAAACTCATGATTACTTCGACTAAAGCTCATCTTTCGGAACCGCCAAGTGAGTCGCTGAAACAAGTTTGGCTTTTCTTCGTACTTCCGGTACTTCATTTGCTTCGGCTGACTGTGAAGGTACATGTCCATATTTGGAGGGTCGTCTCCTAGTTCCACGCCGCTGTCGCTGCTGTTGGGGCTGTCGAGCGGGAGCCCGTTACGCACTTTAAGGAATTCCTCATAGGACCCAGTGCCGCCATGGGTGACATCGGGAACACTGGTGTCAATCCTTTTACGGTCTTTCTCACGTTTGATATACCTTCCCTTTGCGGAGGTGCTCTTGACCGTCCTGTCGCCCCAGCCAATCTTCGAGTCCGAGAACGTAAAATCTCTGATTGTGTTACGTTTAGCATCCTTTTTACTAGGCTTCTTTTTGTGTTTATGGTCTTTGTTGTTTTGTGGCTTGTGTTTTGGTGCCGATTTCCCTTTACTGTGGTTACGATTGACCACTCCACTCGACCGATGACCCGGTCTGTTGTGTTCATAATCGTCCTCGAGATAGCGACCATAGTCGTCACCCTCCAGTTCCCTGTAACTACTGTGCTCTTTCGAGTCTCTGCTGTAATGATTTCCGTTCAGAGGGTGAGGATTTCTCAGTATAGCTTCCGGTTCCTCGTGGAAGTCCATCGTCACTTCTTCGTCTTGATAGTCCGGCGGAGGTATATACGGATACTCACCGTGGTCGCCGGCGTTCTGTGGCATATTCACGTGCGAATACTTGTCCTCTCGCGACCTCGATGACTCAAGGACGGATCCGTGTGTGCGAGCGTCTATATGGTGAGACTGATCCTCACGGCGATCCCTGTTATCAAATTTATGTTCGTCATTATTATGATAGGAGTCACCGCTCGCAGTGCGACTTCGAGCGAGAAACGCCGGATTGTCTATACCACTCCCAAAATCAATGTCACCACCCTGTTCTTCGAAATTATGCACATTGAATTGTTCTTCGTCAGATCGCTGTGACATGGATCTACCAAAAAGCGGGTTGTTCCGCTGATTACCCGAATCAGCCGCCGCTGCGTCCGGTGCACTTGGTGCCTGGCGCTTTCGTCGCGGAGGGGCAACCGGGCTGACAAAGGTATGTTCGCTGTCGGACGCTGGCTCTATACGCAATGGAACGTTTTTATCACCAATAACCATCGCACGCGGGGGACTTATGCTAATTACGTCTATATGTGGCGGATTCGCGCCAGTGTGTTGCGGGTGTCTGTTATTCTGGTCGTGGGAGCTACCGTTGGAATACGCCTTCGGCTCCAAGACCATTTTCGGCTGATAGTTGCCAATTTTGGGTAAATTTCCGGGCGGCTGCGGCGCTCGTTTATTTTTGTAATTGAAGCTGGTTGTTCTGTCCATAATGTCGCGCGGCTTCGATGGTGCCCTATCGTCCGATGCATCGCGACCTCCGCCAAAAATGTCCCCGACGTGCGTGATCTTCCTGTCACCCATGGTTACCGAGTGGTCTCCAAAACGCGGGTGTCGATTACGCTCTATCCTGAAACATCCAAAGATCACCTTGTTAACAATGAAAACGTATTCACTATACGATTAATTACGTATTCTGTGTGTTCACGTGCCCATGTGGGTTAATTAAAATTAAAATATTCATATCAAAAAATCTAATAAAAAGCATGACAAGTAGATATGTATGCATATGCTTTAAAATGTTCACGCCCTATTTCACAATGGCATGCCCTATGTCTTAAATTGTTGTACATAATTGCCCCAATTATTGTCCCCGCTACATAAACCATGTGTTTAACGCTTTTGATGGGACGGTATCAGCTTGCGATCTACTTCTACAGATCTAAAAATGCAGTCAGTGTGAAGCAAAACACGGGTCGAAATATCGCCAACAATCTCGCTTTTCAAATGAAGCTTCCCATCATAATTACTTAGAACCTGACATTTCTTTTAAAAGTTACTTCAGAACGGCAAACAGGACAAAAAGCTATATCACATTAAATAAACATGTTGAACAATCACTGAGCATTAATCAATTACGAAATTTTTACACGGTATTTGTGATTGTGCCATGTTTGCCGACTGTCAAAATAAATATCGATAATTCGATAAATTTTGCATCTTAAATTTATCATGCGTGGTACGTTCATATATATATATACATTTGGATATACAATGAATGTGAGCCTCGCTCTGTGAAAAGGTGGTTTAATGCATGTGCGTAAAGTGTTGTCCCAGATTAGCCTGTGCAGTCCGCACAGGCTAATGAGGGACGACACTTTCCGTTTAAACTTTATTTTCATCAAGAAGAGTCTTCCTTTGAACGAAAATATAATAAAAGCGGAAATGTCGTCCCTGATTAGCCTGTGCGAACTGCACAGGCTGATCTGGGACGACACTTTTCGCACATGCATAAAACCTCCTTTTCACAAAGCAAGGCTCATACAAATAATCTGCGTTCAAAGAGGTGATTTTTTTAATGATGGTGAAAGTGAATACCCAGATAGGCGTGTGACGCTATGCTATATCAGTCCCTCTATTTGTTAATGGGGGTAACTTGTACAGCCTTAAGAATAAACAGAGCTATCTATTTCGCGTTTTCTAATTTTTTGGCGTGGAGTGTGCAAAATAATCGCTGAAAGTAGTGGGTGTTAAGAGTTTGAACAAATATCATGTACCAGACACGACGGGCGATGCAATACGAAGAAAGTAAAGATTAGAATAGTACAAATGAAAAACCAACTGTAAGAGCAGCGATCATAGCTTATTACTATGGTGTTTACATTAATATTAATCGTATCAAATGTGTACAATAATACAGACAGAAAACCATGGTAAACTGAACAAATATGCCGCGTCTAGCGAAAATGAGTCTTATGTCACATGCGGCCAGTGTAGCTCCAGGCCAGTCTGCAAATCCGCGCAGTCTGGTCACGAGCTTACTTGTGGGCTTATGAGACCACGAAACCTTGCGTGACTATCGGACAGCGACGCGATTGACGAGACTGTGCGATTGCTGGAATAATATGGCATAAGACCCATTTTCGCACGCCGTGGGTCAAATATAAATATATACATGTATAAGAAACAACAAAACTGGAACAATAAGCATAGAACGTACGGAAAGTGAGTCTTAAACAAATAGTGACCCGTTAAATCATGCACATGATATATCTTAAATATTAGTAATACTTAAATTACTTGATCCCAGCTGTCACGGATCTGCATTACAACAAAAACTGATCATTTACCACTGGCCATAGCGTTACGTTCCATGAATAATTATCATAATCAGTAGAAAGCAGTTCATAATATATAATAAACTTACAAACTATCGCCGACATAATCCCCCCTGGCGTCGAAAAATAGTACAATCCATTATTAATCAGGATATTACAATAGTTATGAANAGTACAAATGAAAAACCAACTGTAAGAGCAGCGATCATAGCTTATTACTATGGTGTTTACATTAATATTAATCGTATCAAATGTGTACAATAATACAGACAGAAAACCATGGTAAACTGAACAAATATGCCGCGTCTAGCGAAAATGAGTCTTATGTCACATGCGGCCAGTGTAGCTCCAGGCCAGTCTGCAAATCCGCGCAGTCTGGTCACGAGCTTACTTGTGGGCTTATGAGACCACGAAACCTTGCGTGACTATCGGACAGCGACGCGATTGACGAGACTGTGCGATTGCTGGAATAATATGGCATAAGACCCATTTTCGCACGCCGTGGGTCAAATATAAATATATACATGTATAAGAAACAACAAAACTGGAACAATAAGCATAGAACGTACGGAAAGTGAGTCTTGAACAAATAGTGACCCGTTAAATCATGCACATGATATATCTTAAATATTAGTAATTCTTAAATTACTTGATCCCAGCTGTCACGGATCTGCATTACAACAAAAACTGATCATTCACCATTGACCACAGCGTTACGTTCCATGAATAATTATCATAATCAGTAGAAAGCAGTTCATAATTTATAATAAACTTACAAACTCGCCAACAAAATCCCCCCTGGCGTCGAAAAATAGTACAATCCATTATTAATCAGGATATTAAAATAGTTATGAAAAACATGAAATCCATGTATACAAATAACGTGACTTTTAGAAAAACGGATGATTTATTACAAAGGTGTCAACGTGTTTAAGGCGAATCCAGGATGTATACAAGTCACATTCCGTTCCACGAGACTGCATGTTTCGAGACCGGCGAAGTGGAAACAATTATACAAACATTAATAAAGTTTAAGGTATTAAACTGGTCTTAGTAGGTATTGATACACAGTCTTGGTACACATTGTTCCTCTATATATTTTCACAGTTTTCGGAGCGGAGTGACTATTGTTATTTTGAAATCCTGATTAGCATATAGCATTATGTAATTACATTTATTAAACAAGATAACCACCCTATATTATCCCTATATACATACACACGTATAAATTGGCTATGTCACCGCAACATTGCGCAGATACTAAGAAATAAACGATTGATAAGTACATGTATATTTTATGGATTTCATCACACTTCAATAACCCATTTATGCCGAGTGGAATCTCCCATCCTTCTAAATTGGATCAATTTATTTCCAAAATTAGGGATGTCTTGTATATTTGTTTCTATATTTAGATTATTTCTTACAGAAATTCCTTTACGCAAACAGCGTAAACCCAGATGAGACGCCGCATCATTCGGCGTCTCATCTGGGTCTACGCTGTTTACCAAGGCCTTTTTTCTAGACGCTAGGCATAAATGGGTTAAATTTTGTTATTTTATTATAAACCTTTTTTGACAATTACTAAATCGCCCATCCGTTCTGTGCCTTTTTATGTATTTGGGGAAAAAAATCAGCTCGCTTTGCCGCATTTCGTCTCAATAAGTTAAACTTCAAAACTTCCGTGTTCACTGGAGTCTTGTCAAACGTGATACATGTTCGTATGATAATTGCGCAAGTTTGTATATATTTGTTGTAAATAACGAATTGAAAGAAAACATGATCAGAAAAACGTATACGGATTGCTTATTTTGGAACATGCAATAAAACGTAAAACAATATACATTTGTTAAATGACTGAAACATACACTTGTATATAGTCTACGAAACATTTTTCTACAATAATTATAATGGTAACATCGCGATATAAACGGTTTTCTGGCAAAATTACATAAACTTAGATAATTGAGACTCGCTCTGTTAAAAGGGGGTTTGATGCATGTGCGTAATGTGTCTTCCAAGATTAGCCTGGGCAGTCCGCACTGGCTAATCAGGGGCGACACTTCCCGCATAAACTGGATTTTTGCTAAGAAGAGACTTTCTTTAAACGAAAAATATCATAAAAGAGGAAAGGGTCGTCCCTGATAAGTCTATGTGGACTGCACAGGCTAATCTGGGACGACACTTTACGCACATGCGTTAAACCCCATTTTCACAGAGGCCCATATAGATATATCCCTTGTATAATAAGTACATGCACATTATAACATAGTTTACTAATAGGCATAGCGCATAGGACCTTATAATGTTTACGTAATTCAAAACATTGGGAGTTATGTGTTAAATGCTCAACCAGTAAATGAACGTTCGAATGTTATGTACAAATGCTCAGTCAAGCGTGAAATATATTTGTAATCTCTCCTGTCATCCGGTACATATGAATTAATGTGTAATTATTGCACAACCACCGACAAGGATTAACATGTTATGAAGTTTCTAAAGGTCTCCGCCCAAATATCAATCGCATCACTACCCTTTGATTACTGAACAGTGCCGCATCGCTACCCCGTGAATACTAAACAGTGTTTCATGATGTATCGCATAGAAATGAACATTAAGGGACTCAAAATACCCAGATAACAATCAAAATATCGTGACTTTTGTGAAGTGTTATTTTATTGACATTTTTAGAATTTCATAATCTTTTTAAGGCTCTGTTGACATACATATGCAGTGGACTGGAACGATTTATATAACATTGACAGATGGTTACCAAAGGATCGTTTCTATGAAGTCTCATGAACATCAGTCCTGCGCTTAAGAATGAGATGTCATCTGAAGCGAATTATTGACGACACACGATAAACGACGACGGACGCCAGAGGGCCACATTCCACAATAGCTTACCATGAGCACTTTGTGCACTGGTGAGCTTAACTTATTAATACTTGTAATGGAATACAATACCGATAGGCTGATTAATATAGATGTCGCGTGATGATACAGAACACGCTGTAATGTATACGATGTTATGCAAGCTTTTAAAGGTGGAAATAAGAGCACAACGTCATTATAAAAAGTTCCAGTATTAAGTAGAGCATACCGGCGCTTCTGACAATGCTGGATAAATAAAGCAATCGTTGATAGATTCCCACAGTCCCCCTGCGTCATCCGTCACCAGAAAAGAAATCTTACAATAAAATAATATTATTGCAGCCTTTGTGCTTATACTTGCAAGGATTGGAAAATGTTGTTTACGAAACGTGTAGATTTGTAGTCCCGTTATGGGAAAACTGGGCTTAAAGCATGTGCGTGTGTTCGTTTAGACAGAGACTCTTTTTAAAAGAAAAACTCCATAAAAGCGGAAAGTGTTGTCCCTGATAAGCCTTTGTGGACTGCACAGTACACATGCCAATCTGGGACGACACTTTAAGCACAAGCATAAAGCCCAGTTTAACACGAACGAGGCTCATATGAAAACCACTTAACTGCAATTGTTATTCTTCGCAGACAGTTAAGGCTTTTGCACGCTTATTATAGCCAAGATATAAATACTTGTGCCCTTTTATATGCATAAATGCGTTTAATCAGCATACTTACAAGTTGGTTGTCAAATATTCATACACACAAGAACCAGTTTGAGTTTGTTTGCTTTTTATATTCGCATGTACTTGGTTGTGATTATGTATAAACGGTGAAAACGAAGTAGAGGAGAAAAGGCCTTAAATATCGCACGAATAAAAAGACACCGAAGATTTAAAGATTCCAAAGTTAGCGATGAGAAAGCGTTGCTTTACATTCCAGATTCTCGATATTCGACTCACAGGATAATGGATAAAATGTATCAAATAAATTATGCATTTCCTGGTTATACATATTTCAACTAAAACATGGCCTATGCCATACACGGTTACTGCGAGAATGGTCAAAACTGACGAGAAAGTACTAACAGCTTATCCGAAACTTTTGTCAGAAACTCTCATGGAGAGAAATAACAAAAAAATGATAGTGTTCATGAAAATAAAGCAATTTTATAATGAAAAAAGGTAGGTGTAACATGACACATTCTGTATTTCCAGGACTTTTCATGCTTTTTAAAAAAAGTACGTAAAACGGACCCGATCCCAAATCAAACGGACCCGATCCCAAAAAAATAAAAATAACATTTTTTATAAAGAAGTGTCTTATGATTATTATATATTATTTATATATTATAAATCAATTTTATTTCATAAACATATTACAAAAAAAAATTAAGTCAAAGTATATAACTATGATTTATATAATTTTGTTATCATAATTTGAATTATAGGCCTGATGTGTCAATATTTTGTTGATAAAAATTCCCAATTTGGTCCATTTTGTTGATAAAAAATTCCCTAATTTACCATGTTATCGATTTAAAAAATCCAAATTTGACCAGACTCCTTCTCACAAAGTAGCTGGGAAAAGCCCTGATTTGGTTCCACGCGGGAATGATCATCACGGCTACACCATTTAAGGCTCTGCCAGTTGTATCAACAGAAACGTTTGTGTTTCATACACATGTTTAGCAACCACTTAATACGCGAATCATTTCTTTTAAATGTTTGTAAATAGCAGTCAGGTTTTTCAATTCTAACGCCCCAAGGATGTGTTCAATGACAACGCCCCCGGAATTCTACCGTTCAGTGTTTCACTAAGTAGGACCCTTGAAAGAAATGAGTGCTCAAAATTAAATTTTGTCTGCTTTGTGTCGGGTGTGCCAACTTTACGTAGTAACACAATATTTATCGGCCTGGATCCATACGTACAAAGCTTCTAAAGACAAAGTATGAAATCCATGAAATTGCTTTAGGCTCAAGCTTTGTCGTGTTTTCGTCTTAAACGGTTTAAGGATTGTACGCTTTGGAAACAGAAACCTTTTTATTTAGCAAAAGTAAATACTTTCCCTTAAACATTCAACATAAAGTTAAGATTTTGCCAAGGATCGCTATGAATACCACGCGTATCTCATTGCATTTCCACCTGTTTAATGACAAACCAGGAAGACCCATTGATTTTCAATTAAACAGCAATGATGTCCACTGAAGCGATCATTATTGGTATTTTATAGACCATAACTATGTTGGCATCGACATTGTGAATATGATCTTGTACATGTCGTTATGATACATTGTTCTTCACAATCAAGAAATCATTGTCATCATCATCATCATCATCATCATCATCATCATCATCGTCATCACCCAAAAATAGCGTTATCGTCGCCAATAATCCTCATCATCTTCAACATCATCAATATCATCTTCGTAACCATTATTGTTATAATTATTGTCTTCATCATCACTTTCATCACCATCATCATCATCATCATCATCACCATCATCATCATCATCATAATCATCATCTTTAAATATAGTCCGTATCTTCCACATCAGCATAATTATTATCATCATCATCATAATCACCATCATTGAAATAATCATTATCATAATAATAATAATAAAAATAATAACCATATGTATTTATAGATCTTTGTAATAAGACAAATAATAATAATCATCATCATCATCATATATTATCACCATCATCATCATCATCATCACTAGTACCATCACAATCACAATGGCGTCATCACTATGCATATCATTTTACATGCAAATGCTTTCGCATGCAGCGATTTTTTTCCTTCTTTATAAAGTACCGGTAAACGGTACTTTCCCAATTACGAAAAAAACTACAAATTTCACGATTGCTGTCCAAAAAATTCCCAATTTAAGGTAAAAAAAAAAAAAAAAAAAAAAAACTTTTTGGAAAATGCAACATTTTGTTACTTTCCCTATGAAGCTCTATGACTTGAACCTAGGTAAATATAATATTGACAGCTTGAAAACACTAAGTTATCAATTTTAAAGTATTTGGGAGCAAAAAATCAATTTCACCAATTTCCCAATTTGAGGTTTTTACGACTCGATTTTTCCCAATTTTGAGGTTTTCACGACTCATTTTTCCCAATTGGACCGGTACGGGTACTTTTCCCAATTGGACAAAAAAAAATCGCTGGCATGTCACCCAATATGTTGACAGTTTGACGCTTGGTTTCCTATACCAATTATTCATATGAAACATGTATTTTATCGTCCTGGTACCTTACTTTCGCTACCACTAGTAGTAGTTGTAGCAATACTAATGATACGTGTAGATACGATCAAGAAATACCAAATTTGAAGTTATTTCATCAATGTTTACATCCACAAAGTAAAATTTCCAACATAAGAAACATAACTGTTAAATTTAAGTTCTTTTACATGTTTCAATTAGATGTATATGTGTTTCAACGTTCCTGATAAGAAGTAGCGCCTTAACGGTTCTTAATTTTGGTTTATAATAAGATAATAATGAAAGAAACAAAACTTAAAAGTGAAGATATGAATCTGTGATAACAGCTTAATTCATAGTAATGCACCCATATATCTTGTTTAACCACACCCACTAAACAATCGCTAGATCGACTGACAACACCTGTAGCATGTATCAGATTGCCCCGTGGCAACCGTTACCGTTGCGTCGGCGAAATCTATACAGTAATTAAAACAGAAAGAAACCAAGAAGAAATGCTCACCTGTTTGTGAAATTGTATTCATTTTATTCGAGAAAATATCCATTTTGAGACACCATCAAAATAATCGTCCCGTACACAATCTAACACTCTGTCTTCCCCGTATTAAACTCGGTACTACCACTCGATCAATAACGAAATTCTATAATACCTTACACGCCGCTCTGCATTTGTTGAAAGAACAAAATTATCATACGTCATTTGAAAAGCTTATTCAGTTTGTTCAGTCGCCTGTGACGATCCGTGTAGCGTTTATTGATATACTTTCAGAGCTTTTAAAAATAGCACCGAGGCATGCTTTAAGCGCGTTTAAAATAGTTTATCTTAATTAAAATAGGTTATCTTAAAGGCCCTTATCGACGAATAAAACGTGTAAAATTAACACATGCAAAACAGATCCGTTAAAGATCGGTTTATCTCTATTGTTTTAATCCTGAGGGTATGTTTGCTTCATTCAAGAGTGCATGACATTAAAGTGTCATGATTGTCGAAAAACTGCAGCTACCGGTATGTAACGCTACCGATCAATCGCCATACATGTACATGAAGTTGGACGGTTAGCGCAGTGGTTGGTACATGCGCTTCTCACCTAGGCAACCCGGGTTCAAACAACGTTCCCGGAAGCATTTAAGTTTTGTTCGGGGTCACCAAACCGGACAGATGGGGTTTCCTCCGGGTACTCCCCCCCCCCTCAACAAACAAACCCACAAGACCACACCAAAATAGAAAATCTTTTAGTAACAACTAAATAGCTGGAAATTACAGGTATACTTCAAAATTCGTCCAAACTTCTGAGTCTAATAGGAGTTCTGGGACACACCGCGGGTCCACACATAATACAGTCTTAGGCGCGGAAGGACCTAATAAACTTCGACACGCGACCTTACATGATTCTTGAGTAGTATTATACACCGGCCTTTGACACATTCTTTGTATTTCATTAAATCGTTGAAAACCAGCGTCGGAACCCACATTCACTTAAATGCGCTTGGTTTCTTAACTTGACTTGGAGATTAGGCTATCAAAATTTCGTATTCACGAATAATTAATAAGATATTTCATTAGTTTCCGTGTCCAATTCGGCAGAAAAAAAAACAACCAATCCAGCGAGACGTTTTCAATACAGTTAAAATGAATGCGGGGTCCGTTTTGTCATATACGTAATCCGTTTACGTTGGTCACGTGGTTATCCTATCAAATAATCGTTGCTTTTAGTCTTCATTCGAAACGTGCACTGTAGTTTAATTTATTGGTCATTAAACTTAAGTTGGATCATCAATCTGTATGAAATCGAAATTTTGTCAGCCAGTCTTCCCATGGTACATTATGTAGAGACAACGGAATATATACCGTGGGTTCCGACGATGGGTGATTCGTAGCTAGGTAGGGATATTCGAGTGAAGGTTGATCGGGTAGCCTGAAACAAACATTTTGTTTAGCCTTATGAAGTGCTGAAATTATTCTGCCGGCGTTTTCGTCAGTAGGTAGTTTGGTTAGCAACATTTCGCAACATGCAGTTTGCATATTTTGTATAATCTCTTTAATAACCACCGTCACTGATACCTTTCGCTGCAGTACCAGGATGGCATATCACCGACATGCCGGTAGATCGCTGAATTTATCCGTATATCTCCTTATTATATTCGTCGTCGAATACCCACGTGGGCTCAGTTGATACATTTACAATGTACTTATTAATCAAAATTGAAGTATACATAATGACTTAACACCGGGTGAGCCAGGATGCAGTTTTTTACACGTCACGAACATATTACCGATGACATTTTTATTTAAGGCACAGTCTCACTATGATGCCGGTGGAGCCCCGGTGCGTGATCCGGGATCTACCGTGATGTACCGGGGCTCTACCGGGATGAACCGGGGCTCCACCGGGGACGACCGGGGACAACCGGGGCTCCACCGGGTAAGTATTAAAATGTTAAATACCTGCGCGATGAACCGGGAGTCACCGGGAAGGACCAACAACGACCGGCGCGACACTGGGAACAACCGGGACGGCACCGGGAACAACCGGGACGACACCGTCGCTCCACCGGGCCCATACAGACCCCGGCAGAGCTAGGGCAACGCCCCGGTTGTCGCCGTTGGTGCCCAGGTGGAGCCCCTGTGAATGCCGACAGAGTCCCGGTATAGCTACGGTACATCGGTTAACCGGCGCTCTCCCGGGACGCCACCGGCATTCACCGGGGCTCCGCCTGGGCATTACCAGCGACGACCGCGATTAAACCGTGGCATTGCCGTAGCTCTGCCGGGGTCTGATGCCGGTATAGTCCCGGTGAGTGACAATGTAAATTGTTCTGATAAGGGGTAATATGAACAGATTTTTTTATATGTAAACGAGTTATCTCCAATTTATCTTACTTTGTGTAAGTATATTTGACAGCCAATTGTTGAGCAGTTCAACGTCGTAGCAGGCGAGGTCATCATCAAGCTTATTAACACTTTTAATTGCGAGATTTTGAATTGTTAGGTTCACTGCTTGTATAATGTATTACAATCAAAGTAACTAAATTCCGTATCATCATATATTAAAGTCAAAATAAACTCTCTGTTTTAAACATGAGTTGCTTCATCTATATATACCAGGGCATATACATTTCGGTATATCTTGGTATGTATTAAATGCTTATTGGAGTGCAGAAACATATTATGAAGTAAATACTACGTATTAATATGTAAGATCTTCTTCTATGTGTGTGTTTTTGCCATTGCGGCGGCAGCTATTATAGACTCATTAAAAAATATTTTTAAATCTTATTACAGATATAATCATACAAAATTACGATCGGATTTGTATATTTCATTCATGACCATCGTCCATCAGCAACAACGCATTAGTCGCAATTGTTCGGGTAATAGAAGTATGACCATTGCACAAGAAGTACACAGTACAAATGTTGGAATAATGTATGTGTATTTTAACCTGCAATCTTTGCAGTTTTTACGAATTGATAAATTTGTGCAGTCTTCTTGCAGATTCGGATTTGAGAATTGACATTTGTAAACATTTGATTGTGTTTCATTTCCATTTGATAGGACGGTCAGACACAGTAAAAGGTAACACGAAAAGAACAAACACAAATTTAAATTTATGCACTAAACTTCGAATGAAAATTTGTCGAAAACGTAGGACTGATAAGTGACTCTGACTGAACCAGGAACAAAATGTAAAGTTTAATTAACTTTAAAGTGAGATTGTACGATTTTGTCAAATATTTATGAATTTTTATATCCTCGAAGGACCGAATTCCATGGAGGTAAGAATCGATCTTTAAAAAAAGTGAAAGTAAACAAACACAACACAAAATTGTGTACATACCTTGATAGAACAATCCTCTATCTACATTTACCAAACCATTTAAAATAAATAAGATTCGGCTTCGTAAAATGGCCCTGGTCGAAGCTGTCTGCCATTTTTTAGAGTGGTCCTAATTCTGGTGACGTCATTCCAAGGGAAATAACTCAAACCTAATGGTGTATTTAGGCCAAGGAACTACGATTTGTTAGTTTTTATGTATTTTTTTTTAAACTTGTAAATATTCTTTAAAAAAAAATATAACAGTCAAAATATATGAACTTATTTACAATTTATTTATGCATTTGTATTTTCATTAGTTTTTTCTTCCTTATCACAACACAAACAGAGTAAAGTGTCACCCCTCCTCAGAGCTCCAACTTATAATTGCGACCCCATCAAATTCCTTGTCCGATTCTGTGAAGCAACTATATTGTTTAACATTTTAATTATATTAAACAAACCAGATATTATAGTAGTTACAAATATTATTACCTTGCAATTTGATAACTAGTAATAATCCAACAAAACATCGTGCCATTATTTACGATAAATGAGTTTAGAATTTCGGTAACACATACGTACGCCATCATAAGGAATTGTACAAGAAGTTGGTAAATCTTAATTAATCTGCCTTCCTCGGAAATTCCGAGATAAATTTATTCATCGTTTACAAGCTTATGCCGAGTTATTATGGCTAATTGGGACTCAACTTGCGTAAAACACGTGTTCAATTAACCGTTAAACTCCACCTCCGTTCACTGCAAAAGATTTGAAAGGCGGAGCTAAGCACGTGCTATTACATAATTCGACAGTTGCCATTGAGTTACAAACACCTGATTGGTTTAGCGTGTCGATTGCTAAACAAAGGAAGCAAATTTTGTCGGCAAGAACGGTGTGGCTTCATGCCTTCAGACAGGAAGCGGTTTTCCTTTGATGTCCTCAAACTGTCAATTCACACAGATAGCGAATTTTCGCGAGACTTTTAATAGGGTCCTTGGTCAAAATTGGATTAAATTATCAAAATAAAAACACTGTTGCAAACTGTAATTATATTAATTGGTAAGTATCAGTTTAAAGACGACGTTTTATTTGTCGTAAATCAACGAGTTTTCTATACAACAACGACATCTTCTAACAGAAAATCCTGAATCATTAACAAGCATGTATGCATTTGTCAGGGCAGTAGGTGCATAGTGCCTGTTTTTCTGGACCCTCCTCTTCTAATGTTTTGGCTTTGCCTGAAATAGAAATTGTAAAAGCAGTGAAAGTGATAGGGACCATTCAGCATTTAATAGCATATAATTGAAAAATATGAAAAAGTAGTCTAAGGGATATGACTTACAACCTAATAAAAAAATAGGTTGGCCTAATTGAAAAAACGAAAACTACCGGTCTACTTCTATGAGTCAACTCCAGCCGACAATGCAGACAGACTGTCAAATGTTTAAAAGCTAGTTTGGGACCAAATAAAGGGGTTTAAAGGGGGCCATTAATTAGGAATAGTAGACAACATACAAATTAAGGTGTGAGAACATTTTTACAGGAGTGTTACCTGTTTTGGTCTCATTTCGAGCGTCTTTTCGTAGGTGACAGTTGCGTTGGGATCTGTAAATATTTACCGAACTGCACGTGTGTGACGTCATCTTAACTCTCGCGATACGAGACAAAAACAAATGTCACCGGAATTCGGACCCCCATGGAATTAGGGCCTTCAAGGATATGTGTTAAATTGTAATATGTTGATAAAAATATGTTACAATAACACAAAATAGGCAAGAAAAATGATGCATTGAAGACGAATTTCATAAAATGCAGCAAAGACAAGTTTGCGCTGTTTAAAGCCGATGCCAACACTTTTACTCATATTTGCTAGGAAACAAAATTGTGTCTTTGTGTCGTATGAACGAATCTGCACTAAAACTCAATTTAGATTCACATTGAACATGCATGATATATATGCTGGCGAATTCGGCTGTACAGCCTTTTTCGATTTCAGAATTAAATATCTGGCTTATTTCGCATTTTTTGACACATGTTCTTCTTAACTTTTATTTTAATTTATATTGAAATATATGTATAATAACAGGGGTTTGTCAGCACTGTCTGCACCTCCGGAAAACGGAGGCATTCCCAAAGCAAACGGACCCGTTCCCAATCGAATCTTGATTACATATTTCCCAATTCCAAAAAAAACAAACCATAATTTATATCAAAAGAGTGACTTCCCTTCATCCACGACGTAATAAAGCCTTTAGCGACTCAGATAAAGTTCTGTCTTCATCAAATACATTCAAATATGAAATGAATAAACGTTGAACATGCCCAATATTGCATGTGTATATATAAATGTATGTATATATAAATAAGACAAAATAATATTTATTTGTTAAACCACTGACTTATTTAATCATGATAAATTCACAATGTTTTCCCAAAATGAGCCGTTTCATCGAAGCAAAAATTCTCAAAATGTACAATTTTTTCGATAAAAAATTCCCAATTTGGTCAGACTCCTTTTCTTAAAATAGGCAGAAAAACCACTGAATAAGTTTTTACACATTTTATATAAATTCATAAATATTTGACAAAATCGTACAGTCTCACTTTAAGATAAAGTTTCACAATATTATTTGTACTGCCCATCTCTATTCTCGCGGTATTAAACATTTAAAACACTTAAGGTAATTGCAAAAAAGGAAATACTTTCGTTAAAAAAAGTATTTGAAACTTCACAGAAATTGACAAGTAAAAGTTTGTTTTAAAACGCTGTTAAGGTCGTAAACATGCAATGAACTTCTGTATTGAACTTTTTATTATTTTATCTCATTTCATAAATGACTGTCACTCGTAGCATTTATCCAAGCATAAAACTACAACATTTTGTCAACAATGTCAGATAAATGTAGCAATCTTGATATTCAAGGCTGTTACATCAAGAGTTAAATTCAAACCACAGTTACAGTTTTTTTATTCAATGGTGTTCTTTTCATGCTTTTAAAATTATTTTTAATTGTTTCAAATGTTTTACTTTTGTTAATAAATATGTGGAATTACATTAAAAAAAAAGATGTGAACAGTCTGTTTGCTTCCCCAGTCAAAATTTGTCTCACAGTTACACACTAATTTATGGAAATAGTTCCCTGATCTGGGTAGGTACCATGTACACATATTGTTTGTTACACTATGCGTTGATTGTGAACTTTCCATCATCTTTACATATTTAAACATATGTTTGCAAAATTGAACTATTCTATATAGAAACTAGGTAATTCGGAATATACATGCGTAGGTGAGCAATATAATTTATAAACTGAACAAAATGAACTTTTTTAGGCACCATTGCTTATGTTGACTAATGATGTACTAGTATATATTATTCATACTTGTAAGCAGTGTATGATAATTATCCCCCGCCGTAGGGGGAGTTATATTGTTTTGGCGTTGTCCGTCTGTCTGTCCTTCCGTCCGGCACTTTTTGTGTCCGGAGCCATATCTTGGAAGTGCTTTGGTGGATTTCAAACTTGATTTTAAAACTTGGTATGAGTATATATATGGATAAGAGGATGATGCACGCCAAATGGCATTGTACAGCATCTGTTAATAACGGAGTTATGGCCCTTTGTATCTTGAAAAAATGNGTCTAATTATTATTTTATCACAATTTTATTTCAATTACATGTAACAAAGTACATAATAATGATTTATATGACTTTGATCTTTTAATTTGAATTATTATACAGAGTTATATCAATATAAATGGTTGTACTAAAGTGCTACCAAAGAAGGCTACTGAATTATTTTCCCAATTTCTTGAAAATGCCGATAAAATTCCCAATTCCAAAGCCATGGGCTATCTTCCCAAAAAGGGGAAAAAAAACCTGCAACCCTCCGTGTTGCAATCGCTTTTACCACAATATGTCCCTGGTTCAAATCCCATGACAAAAAAACTTGTTTCCCTTGCTTGCTATTATCATTATTTTAGACTATTCCAAATAATATAGTGTTGTTAATAAATACATTTAATGACTATTTTTTTTAAATCTCCTTAAATATTGCAAAATATAAATAGTCCAGATATGAATGCCCACCAAAAAAATATGATAATTTTAAAGTTCTAAACGTAAAGTAGAATGGGTAAAATACCTTAAATCACCGATACTCCCTTTAAACACCTGAACAAAATAAAAGAATGTCTTTATCATTTTGTTCAACTTAAATTTGTTGATAATCAATTTCAATAATTGCAAACATTTGCTTACTCACAAGCTTTCTTTATATGACATTCAAGCCGAAGTTAAAGGAACAAACAAGCATCACTAGCACGACAAGCAGCAAGAAAGTGACCCGTAGCAAGACCAAGCCTCTCTATTTCTGGACCAGTGCCGACGTGAACAAGTGGCTCAAGAAACATGGAGGGCACAGCTATGATCTGTACGGGGACTTGTTCCTGGGGCAAGATGTTACCGGTATGGAACTGTATAGGGCCTATGTTAGTGATTAGAAATAATATTCGCCGGAATTTGTCTGTTTAGTGAACTATTATGGAACATTTTTCAACAAGATGTTACCGGTATGGAACTGAATAGGGCCTCTATGTTTGGGATAAGAAATAAGATCTTTAGCCAGAGTTTGTCTATTTAGTGCACATTATAAAGGAACATTCTGGAGCAAGACGTTATGGGTATGGAACTGTATAGAGCCTATGTTTTTTTATGATAAGAAATAAGATCTTATCATCTTTAGCTGGAGTTTGTCCATTAATTGCACATTATAATGGAACATTCTGGTGCACGACATTTTGGGTATGGAACTGTACAGGGGCTATGTTTGTGATAAGAAATAAGATCTTTAGAATGAGTTTGTCCATGTATTGCGTATTACTATGGAACATTTTGAAGATGTTACAGATGTTAAGATGTTACAGGTATGGAACTGCATAGGGCCCCTATGTTTGTGATAAAAAAAAAAGATCTTAAGCCGGAGTTTGTAGATTTAGTGCATACTATTATAGAGCATTTTGGAATACATGTAGCTTATCTCTTAATATTTTGAGCAGTTCCTGTGTCTACTCTGGTGCTTGGCAATACAAAATGTATTCAAGTTTCTATGCTGGGCAGATACAAATGGAGTTGTGAAATAAGGTTTCATTAAATATTAAACTAAACATAAAAAAATGAAATTATATTTTTTAATCATTAAAGAATATGTCAGATTTTTTTTACAAGCATTTGCTATATTTAATTGCCCATTGTATGACATGCAGAATCAGGCATTATAACTTAAGTGCTATTTTAAGGTAAAAATTACACGAGGAAATTGATTAAAAAAGACTCAATCATATTTTGTTGTTTGAAAACCTATGCCTAGACAATGGAATTGTGTTAATTTATAGATAAAGTAATATACCCAATTGCTGTCTTTTGTATTGACTGTTATATCAGTAAAAATTATTACATGTTCTATGTAAAAGGTATTGTTTCAAGAGAAATGTAATAATGTTATTTTTCAGGGAGAACTTTAATACGTCTGACTGAGTATAAACTAGAGAAACTTGGAATTACAAATACGCAACATAGGTAACACTTTCATTGTGTTCTTTAAATACAATTTATAAAGGTATTTGTGTTTAACGTTAAATAAAATATTGTCAGCTTATTAGAACACCCTGCAAGTGTTGTACATGGAAATTTCTTAACCCTTTGCATGCTGGGAAATTTGTCGTCTGCTAAAATGTTGTCTGCTAAATTTCTAAAATTAGCATTTTCTTCGATTTTTTTTCAAAGAATACTATCAGAATAGCAAACAGTTTGGATCCTGATGAGACGCCACGTTCTGTGGCGTCTCATCTGGATCCAAACTGTTTGCAAAGGCCTTCAAAATCTGGTTCCAGCGCTCAAAGGGTTAAGAACTATTTTTGCTATGAAGCCTTATTATGACCTAACTATTATTCAGTCGCATACTTCAATGTTAATAACTATTTTCTTACAGACACGAGCTCATGCATTATGTGTTGAAACTACGACTGAAACACGAGAATAACGATCTGAAGAACCTTGATCAGAGAGGTATGTACTTGTGTACAAGGCCCTGCCATTATTTGATTTCCATTCCCAATCTTGTTGTTCATTTGCAAATGAATTTGATATTCTCTTCTTGCGAAAATGGGTCTTATGCCATATGTCCCAGCGTTGCTCCAGGCCAGCCTGCGCAGTCAGGTCAGGAGCTTCCATGTCTGCTCACGCGAGCACAAAACTTTGAATGACGTTATAACAGACAGCATAAATCCTGACCAGACTGCTAGCATGCACATACAGGTCTTGAGCTACGCTGGCCCAATATAGCATAAGACCCATTTTCGCATGATGCATGTCATAATTAATATTTTTGACTAGAGATCAGAATAAGGCTACTTCTGTTTGTCCTAAGTTTATCATTTATGATAAATTATTTTTCATGTTGTTTTTTAATATATGAATCTGAACTTTGTTATCTAAATGCTTCTTGTGATTACAAATTGCAGTGACATTCATGTATCCAGAAAATTCAGATAGAGTGGATTGTGAATCAATTATAAATAAACACATATAGAAAGCTAAGCAAAGTTATGGAAGCTTTGTTTTTGTTAACACAACTATACACAACATAATATTAGTTGTAATATATTATGATCTTGTCATGACTATAACATGTTTACTGAAAAGTTGAAAAATACCATTAAATTAATGCATATAATATGAAAGAAATGAACAATTAGTTAGGAATTATTTCTACTTGGACACATAAGGAACTTGATTGTATTTAAAAAAAAGAAACATCAGCTTTCATCACAGCGTTTATTTTGTGCACAGTTTTGATTGTTATGAATTCAAATTCAGGTTCAGGATTTGAACTGCCAGTGCCAGACACAAAACGACAGTCGGTAAAGAAAAAAGAGGAAAAGAGATAGCAGGGCAGACACCATCACCCGTGAACATGTCTCTGTATGGAACCTACACACGGCCATCATTTGCTGCGTTTTGGGAAACTGGGCTTAATGCTTGTTCGTAAGTTGTCATCCCAGATTAGCCTGGCACAGGCTTATCAAGGACGACTTTTTCTTCCTTGACTTGATTTTTGTTTAGAAGAGACTTCATTTAAACAAAAGTTTCATAGAAGCAGAAAGTGTTGTCCCTGATTAGCTTGTGCAGAGTGCACAGGCTACTCTTGGATGACACTTTACGCACATGCATTAAGCCAAGTTATCCCAGAACACTACTTGTTTGCTGCCTTGTCATTTTCTCGCATACTTTGCTAGACTGCACATCAGTGTAACTATCTATACTATAGGAAAAGTAAATATTTATAGAGACTAGTCTCACCAGTTAAAGTGAGACTGTACGATTTTGTCAAATATTTATGAATTTATATATAATGTGTTAACAAGTATTATACATATATTTTAATATAAATTAAAATAAAAGTTAAGAAGAACATGTGTCGAAAAATGCGAAATAAGCCCAATATTTAAATCTGGAATCTGGAATCGAAAATGGCTTCCAGCCTAATTCGCCAGCATGTATATCATGCATGTACAATGTGAATCTAAATTTAGTTTTAGTGCAGATTCGTTCATACGACACAAAGACACAATTTTGTTTCCTAACAAATTTGAGTAAAAGTGTCGGCATCGGCTTTAACCAGCGCTAACTTGTCTTTGCTGCATTTTTTGAAATTCGTCTTCAATGTATAATTTTTCTTGCATATTTTGTGTTATTGTCACATATTTTTATCAATATATTACAATTTAACACATATAAAAATTTGACAAAATCGTACAGTCTCACTTTAAATGCATTTAAAAAAAAAGAGTCTTATGTAAAACGTTATTGACCATTATTTTAGGGGTCTAGTAATGCAAGTGATTTTTTTTTATAAAATTATGTTTGAAAAGAAAAAAGTTTTATCCTTCAATGTTATAGGATGTTCCTGTAATATTTGTTTTCTTCAAAACAAAGCTCAAAGTTTTCATTTGAAAATTTAATGTGTTTGGATGGAGTATATTAAACTAAAAATAATTTGGTTAATGCGTGATGTTTGTTTTCAGTTTTTTAGAATGTTTGTAGCTTAAGACTTTGGTAAAATCAGTGTTCATTAAATGTAGCAATAAATAAATGTCTGTTTGTTTTGTCCGTGAACATTTGGTTTTTTAGCTATTTAATTCTTGCATTTATGTCTGCTTTAAACGTATTTGAGCAGCGCTGTGACAAAACCGTACTTATTCATGCGTACCAAGTGTCCTGCCATATTACATTGCAGCTTTTTTGTTTGAATGTTCAACTTTTTTTTAGAGAATGATTAAGTTTGCAGATCTGGTGCTTTTGTATACTTTATCATCTGTTCAATTTTTATTTTCATTAACAAACATGTTAAAGTCTTCGGTATTTGTAATTATCTAAACAGTTTTTAGCTCATCTATTTTTTGAAAAAAAATTATGAGCTATTGTCATGACCTTGGCGTCGGCGTTGGCGTCGGCGTCGGCGTTNATATACTTCATGTAAGGTCATATGATTCACATCAAGGGTCAATGTAACACAAATGCTTCATGTAAGATCGTATGCTAAACCTCAAACATTTTTTCCAGAATTATGTGTACATCTTTGCACTTAGAAATTACAGGTTAAAGATTTTGTGCTCCAACAAGGGAGAGCATATAGTTGCTGACTTGTCTGTACTTCCTTCTCTCATATTTATCCCCGCCAAAGGCGGAGGGATATAGAATTGGTGTTGTCCGTCTGTCCATCTGTCAGTATGTTCATCCGTCAGATTTGCACCCATCCTAAAACAAAATGTATGTGGCGGGCGATATCAATTCAACAAATTTGCTTGTTTTATATGAAATAAGATATGCTTCATCAGTGTATGCAATATCTGAAAGTCTCAACCAAGCTTGGTTATGGCATATTCATTTGTGGCAAACGTTACAGTGAGTCTTCAGACTAAAGACTTCCACAAAACTAGCAACTCATTTACAATAACTGAAGAGAATCATAGCATAAGCCTCAAAATTTCTTTTTATGCCCCCTTCTTCGAAAAAGAGGGGGTATATTGTTTTTGGCCTGTCTGTCTGTCATTGTATGTGTCTGTCTGTCCCAAAACTTTAACCTTGGTCATAACTTTTGCAATATTAAAGATAGCAACTTGATATTTGGCATGCACGTGTATCTCATGGAGCTGCACATTTTGAGTGGTGAAGGTCAAGGTCATCCTTCAAGGTCAAAGGTCAAATATATGGGTCAAAATCGCTCAAAAGGGGGCATAGTGTTTGACAAACACATCACTTGTTAAATCTGTCAAATATCTATGCTGATTTATTTTTAAGGATGTTTGAAATGCTACACAACACTAACTAATGTAACCATGGTTTGTAATGGTTCATTAAGTTAATATGTGCATCGTGAATTGCAGAACCAGAAGTTCGGAATGTCATAGGGTCATCTTCAGCCAGCATGGATCATGTGGAAAAGGAGGAAAACACTTCAGGGCAGGACGTTCCTTTGGTTGCTGTCAGCAAGGTTTGTTAACGCATCAGTTTGTTTGGTAACCAGGGCCTAACCTTGTCTTAGAAAATCTTATGACAAGTTAAAGAATAAGTTATATTTGTATTTTGTAGATTAAAATAAAATCAATGTTTATGATACCATCAGAATGTTCCTGAAATGTAATAAGAGACATGGGCTATATGTACCATATTTACCATGAATGTTGATGCTAAGAATTATAAATTCTTTAGCATAATTATAAAATAATCGATCCATCACTAGCTAGTTTATTTCGCTAATATCAACAAAGTTGTGTTTTTGTCCCCTACCGGTTTCACCGGAGGGGACTTATGGTTTGCGCTCCGTCCGTCAGTCTATCAGTCCGTCAGTCTGTCTGTAAGTCTGTCTGCCTGTCACACTTTTCTGGATCCTGCGAAAACTTTAAAAGTTCTTCATATTTTTTCAAGAAACTTGAAACATGGACAGATCCCAATATGGAGATTATGCATGTCATTTCTTTTTGTTCCTTTGTCAAGAATTCTGGTTGCTATGGCAACAAATACTATAAAAAAAAAGAAAAGGTTTTTTCTGACAATGGTGGAGCCGGTAGGGGACATCATTGCTTGGCAATAGCTTGTTTTTCCTGTGATGTTCAGAATACATGATCATCATCTATAAAGATGTATATTTTTTAATACAAGTCTTATGAATAAATTATAAATTAAATATCGATTAAAAATGGATACTAGAGAAAATCGATGATCATGTTACTTATGTGTGTTAAACTACTACACAAATTTGGTCAAAATCAATAACAGAACTGATAAAGACTACAACCCAGGTTTTTTTTTCGCCCTATTTTATAGCCGAATAACGGCTATGTTCCCAATGGCAAAAGGTATACTTTTTCCCAAAATTTGGATTTTTTTTTTTTTTTTTTTTAGAAGTTTCTAATTATTATTTTATCACAATTTTATTTCAATTACATGTAACAAAGTACATAATAATGATTTATATGACTTTGATCTTTTAATTTGAATTATTATACAGAGTTATATCAATATAAATGGTTGTACTAAAGTGCTACCAAAGAAGGCTACTGAATTATTTTCCCAATTTCTTGAAAATGCCGATAAAATTCCCAATTCCAAAGCCATGGGCTATCTTCCCAAAAAGGGGAAAAAAAACCTGCAACCCTCCGTGTTGCAATCGCTTTTACCACAATATGTCCCTGGTTCAAATCCCATGACAAAAAAACTTGTTTCCCTTGCTTGCTATTATCATTATTTTAGACTATTCCAAATAATATAGTGTTGTTAATAAATACATTTAATGACTATTTTTTTTAAATCTCCTTAAATATTGCAAAATATAAATAGTCCAGATATGAATGCCCACCAAAAAAATATGATAATTTTAAAGTTCTAAACGTAAAGTAGAATGGGTAAAATACCTTAAATCACCGATACTCCCTTTAAACACCTGAACAAAATAAAAGAATGTCTTTATCATTTTGTTCAACTTAAATTTGTTGATAATCAATTTCAATAATTGCAAACATTTGCTTACTCACAAGCTTTCTTTATATGACATTCAAGTCGAAGTTAAAGGAACAAACAAGCATCACTAGCACGACAAGCAGCAAGAAAGTGACACGTAGCAAGACCAAGCCTCTCTACTTCTGGACAAGTGCCGACGTGAACAAGTGGCTCAAGAAACATGGAGGGCACAGCTATGATCTGTACGGGGACTTGTTCCTGGGGCAAGATGTTACCGGTATGGAACTGTATAGGGCCTATGTTAGTGATTAGAAATAATATTCGCCGGAATTTGTCTGTTTAGTGAACTATTATGGAACATTTTTCAACAAGATGTTACCGGTATGGAACTGAATAGGGCCTCTATGTTTGGGATAAGAAATAAGATCTTTAGCCAGAGTTTGTCTATTTAGTGCACATTATAAAGGAACATTCTGGAGCAAGACGTTATGGGTATGGAACTGTATAGAGCCTATGTTTTTTATGATAAGAAATAAGATCTAATCATCTTTAGCTGGAGTTTGTCCATTAATGGCACATTATAATGGAACATTCTGGTGCAAGACGTTATGGGTATGGAACTGTACAGGGTCTATGTTTGTGATAACAAATAAGATCTTTAGAATGAGTTTGTCCATGTATTGCGTATTACTATGGAACATTTTAAAGTAAGATGTTACAGGTATGGAACTGCATAGGGCCCCTATGTTTGTGATAGGAAAAAAAGATCTTTAGCCGGAGTTTGTAGATTTAGTGCATACTATTATAGAGCATTTTGGAATACATGTAGCTTGTCTCTTAATATTTTGAGCAGTTCCTGTGTCTACTCTGGTGCTTGGCAATACAAAATGTATTCAAGTTTCTATGCTGGGCAGATACAAATGGAGTTGTGAAATAAGGTTTCATTAAATATTAAACTAAACATAAAAAAATGAAATTATATTTTTTAATCATTAAAGAATATGTCAGATTTTTTTTACAAGCATTTGCTATATTTAATTGCCCATTGTATGACATGCAGAATCAGGCATTATAACTTAAGTGCTATTTTAAGGTAAAAATTACACGAGGAAATTGATTAAAAAAGACTCAATCATATTTTGTTGTTTGAAAACCTATGCCTAGACAATGGAATTGTGTTAATTTATAGATAAAGTAATATACCCAATTGCTGTCTTTTGTATTGACTGTTATATCAGTAAAAATTATTACATGTTCTATGTAAAAGGTATTGTTTCAAGAGAAATGTAATAATGTTATTTTTCAGGGAGAACTTTAATACGTCTGACTGAGTATAAACTAGAGAAACTTGGAATTACAAATACG
>VMBQ01004003.1:9604-47537 GCA_007657795.1 Dreissena rostriformis
ATATATATATATATATATATATATATATATATATATAGCCGGTATTTATTTGACAACGTGCCTTAAAATAAATACTAGTTGATGTTAACAAGAGTTTCTCTCCTGACAGTGTGTCTAGAGTTTCATTTTTGCTATATGAAGAATGAAACGTCGAATGGTCAACATTATTATCGTTAACATCATATAATGTATAACTGCTGAATATTAACTGCTGACTAAATGTATATGAAATAACTTTTTCCTTGGTTTTGCTTCATTTTCCACCGGCTAGATGTGGGTGCCCTGACGATTGTTGTCTGCGTATCGACCATCAAGATGCACATCCGTCGTGGACAGCCCGCCACATTGATGTGCTCTTTTCATGAAACAGATGCGCCAGCAATTGTATGTATTCGGGTCGATCTTCATATATTAGTTCATTTACCTTTTGGCTGAGTAACAGGCATTGTAATACGCGGAATTAGGAAATAACACCAAAGACATTACCTGTAAAATATGTTTAATAAGGTCAATACGTGTATACTAAGTTCAATACCATTAAAATATTGCCTTAATTGCGATCAGTCCTAATTAAAAACCTAATATCTTCGTCATATTTGGCGTACCAGGCTTGTTAACGTTTGTGCTGTGTTTCATATACAATATTGTTATGTTAATATTATAAGAACAGGTGACCACAAATAGGTAAACGTGTTTCAAAAGTTATATGTGACTTAAACAAGTATAGATCTATATGTTTAATATAGTTCCTCTGAAGTGGGTTCTTGCCTTCTTAGCATAACCAGTGATTGCTACTTTTCAGATCCGTTGGAAGTCTACGAAAGATGGATTGTTGACGAGTGGAATGATTGTTTACAAGCACACGGTATGATAAACTTAGTACCCGGTGGATCTAGTGTATAGACTTTTTTATTTGCATTTGTATGGTGACGAGTATCGTACAAGGCTGCGTTGTTAACAACACGAAACAGAATTTTGCTTTAGTTTTTAATTACCGTGAAGATGTAAATCATCAGCATCATCATCATCATGATCATCATCATCATCATCATCATCATCATCATCATCATCATCATCATCATCATCATCATCATCATCATCACCATTGCCGTCGTCATCATAGTTGCATCGTCATCAGTGTCGTCGTCATCATAGTTGCATCGTCATCATAGTCGCAATCATCATCACTGTTCTGCATAAACGTATGCTCTCTCTTATCGCGTTTCCACACGTGTGTTAGGCGACATGTTGTTTATATGGCAGTTGTATATTTGCAAGTGCCATTAGCGATAGTTAAGTATAACGTTTAAGGTCGTTTTTAATGTTGTTGACCAATTATGTCGTATTAAAATGTAAATGTGTGATTTGCCTAAACGTGCCACGACCATAATGCCTAACGGGCGGCAAACTGGTGTAACACCGAGAGAATATATAACAGACTACCTCAATGACTGTATCTGAATAATTATCTCAATAAATCTCTCGTTATTTTTAATTACTTACTTTAAATGTACGAACTTGAAGGTATGAAACACGAATCACAGCGCTCACGACAAATAAAATAAACTTCAGAGGACCGTGCAATATCAATTGTATAGGGTATTGTAATATACCCCAGTTGTACATGACCGGTTTGAGCCAAATCGATCTCTTAATCTATGCTAGAGAATGCAAACTTTCTGTTCCAGAACAAAATCGCCGTCCAGAAGCCAACTCAGCACGACTGGAACCTGATCATTTAGAAGATGGACGACACGTTTGCAGGAGAGTACACGTGTAAGACGAACACTGGAATGGCCATCGCTCGATACACCTGGCGATATTCGGTCCGACATTTTTGGTTCATGGTAAATTAAATTTCACGTAAAAGAATGCTTCCCGTTTAATTAAATTGTGTAAAGGTGCAATTTTTTGTAAATATATGTCGTGGGTAAGTGTGAGGATTGGAGCTCAATTTACCCTTTTTACCATGTTCAAACATCTGCGTAGTCTACCAGATACTTGCTAGGAATTAAGCATAGTGAGGATGAACCACTATGAGTTTTCAATAAATTACAAATCTGCAAAAAAACTGCAAAAATGGCGTTTCAGAGCTAGGCATGCTCATATTCAAATTTGAAATGCAGAGATGCATGACATATACGCTGTATTTTTAGATGTGTTAAAAGCGAGATCATAAAGCATGCAATGCAAAACTCCAGTCCTTGGCCTTGCTTGAATCTGATACTTACAATTTATAAAACAGATGAAATGCTGACCGTTGTCCATGTGTCCCAATTTATTAGAAATGTCTGCCAATGAGAATTTTCTGCCGAAACTGTATAGTGCTCCCTAATTGTTTGGAAAAGGGTAATTTGTATTTCGTGTTAGGTACAATATAATATTTTCACAGTTGTTGTTTTGGGTTGTATTGTTTACACATTACTGTTTTGTATTTTACAGACGATCATCATGTTCTGTCAAACATGCCGATTAGGTCAACTGTAGAAGCGGTACTTTCAACGGAACAGCCAGCAAGGTATACAAAACATTGTAATAAAAAGATGAAAAAACAATATGAAAAATATAAAAAATATATATAAAATATTATAACACGTAGATTGAAGTACTTTTTACATGGTGTTTGAAAATACTTTCTAAATCTAGTATTTCTTCATTTAAAATATATTTAAAAAATATTTAGACATTAAAAAACTGTTTTAACTGTAATATTTATTTTGAGTATAATAGTAGATATTGTATATTTATCAGCGCATGTCCGAAAAATGAAACCGAAAAAAAGATGTTCTCTACAAAGTCGGAAGAACTAGAACATTGGCAGATACAATATTTCAAGGGAATGGTGCAGAGACAGGAAAGTGAGGTAAGACTGTATTTACATTGATACTTTTTTATTATTACATACATATTTAACAATATAACACAGCCTACCATTTTAGTATTGACATATGAAGTTTATTTTCCTGAAAAGCAATAACACTTCACAAACAAACACATGTCATATATCATAATAAGCAACTTATGATTGATGATAAACTAATTACTGTAACTGACAGTAAAGTCATTGGTGAAATCATAAACAACAACAGTAAAAAAAAAGGAAAATTGTTATAAAACATTTGAAATTGTGTTGTATTCATATCAACATCAAACACTAGATAATTTGAAACTTATAACGTTATTGTTTTTATCTAATTTTGTAACAATGAATGTATTATGTAACTGTCTGACACTTTGTTCCAGAAAGTGTTTTGGTTTTTGTATTATGAATACAATATATTGTTTTCATGAAAATCAGATATGAAACCCGTTTTTTGTGAGATGTAATCTGAGTATAATACTGTACTATAACTGAATACAGAAATCAGCAATTGCTTATGCATGATCAATGTTTCAGAAGCGGCTGCTAGCTGAGGAAAAGGCAGATGAGATGGTAGTGGATAAGGCAAAAGGGAAGCGAAAGAAACCAAGGAATTTGTGAATGACCCAATCATTATGAGATATGTTGAGGATTCATTTACTTGGTGAAATTTCAAACATAAGAACCTTGTTTTATAAAATATAGTTATATGTACTGCTGACACTTTAATCGGAACTATTATATTTCTGTAAGTAAAACCCTTGTTGATTTGATATAACGTTTGCTGGGAAGTAAGACTACACGTAAATCAATTTACTGTGTTTCCGATTAGTACAAGAAAACAAATACTTTAATAACAAGTTGTGGGGTAGGTTTAATTTATTTTAAGATATATTACCAAAAGATGGGTGAATACAATGAAAACCATCAAGACATATTACCAATATGTGGTGAATACAATTAAAACCATCAAGACATACTACCATAAGGTGGGTGCATATAATGAAAACAATAAAGACATATTATCAATAGGTACAATATGTGCGTTAATAAATTGCTAACCGTCATGATGTATTACCAATTAGTGGATGCATACAATGCAAACCATCAAGACATATTATAAATAGGTGGGTGAATACACGGCAAAGCCTTAAGACATTTCACCAATAGTTGAATGAATACAATGCAAACCATCAATACACATGACAAAAATAAAACGATAATCAAACCCTCAAGACATATTATCAATAGGCGGGTGAGGCAAACCCGCAAGACATATTAGCATGTTCATGAATATATTTTGCAAATATACATCACATATAAATGTTCATATAATGCCTGTTTGAGTTTTAAATGCGCATGTTGGTAACAATGTATGCTTTCGTTCGTCAAATAAACAATTACACGTGACCTCAATTATATATAAAACAAGGCGAAGCATTTAATGATAAGGAATGTCATCTTTACATTTTAATTTTGAAAGAAATTTATTGTACTTGACAGAAAAGTGAAAATATTGTTCGAAAAATGCTAGTGCAATACAAAAGAAAACTACGATTCTAAAATACAAAATTATTTGAATATTGCATGCAGAAACACAATTTGTAGTCTAGTACAAAGAAAAGGTTATTTCCTTAAGGTGAATATTCCATTTAAACGAAAAAATGAACCTTTATAACATAATTGTGCCAAGACAATACATCTTGTACTAGCCTGAGCATTCTGTCCAGTTATGAGAACACGAAATCTTGCGTTACTTACTCGCGAACATGGTAGCTCTTTACCAGACTACGCGAACGCTTGTCACTAATGATAGAAGAAGAAGAAGAAGATTTTATTTCAGAATCAGTAGGCCATAGGCCCANAAATTCATTCGGGTTTGATGTTGACATATCTTCTATTTCAAATTCAAATGCACGTTTATATAAGCGTTCACTTTGTTTTAGCAACTTATCGAAGTTATTGATCGCTAGTATATATTCGGCTCTCAGCCTCGTTTTCGTGCTACGTCCCTCCTTGCACTTTAACAATGCATTGTCTTTGTCCCTCATCGCATTCCATAGCTTTTGAAGAGCGCCATCCCAATATGTTTTTTGTGTTTAAAACGCTTTTGCGTATTTTTTCGTAGAGCCTATAACTGGCAGTTTCACGAGCATTTCGGTTGTGATAATCGAACACAGATCACAATAGATAAAGTCCGCACTTGTCTGATTTTCTCTAGTTGTTTCTATAGTTGTTATTAAATTTGCAATCGCTCGCCGAGATAAGAAGAANAAGGGGGGGGGGATCGGACAAAACGCAAATATGCGGAGAAGGTGTATATCATTATACATGTTTTTGTCTTGTTTGCTCTATATCTCTGTTCGTTTAATTTATTTCAACACAAAATATATACAACGGTCATATATAAATACCACATACATTTGTTATACATTACAATGATTTGCATCTCGTATATATCCTAATCTTTATACATTTATTATTTATAATCGTAACCAACAATCAAGTGTCTCATAAATGTCAGAAGGGACGCAATACAAAAACAAATAGCATTTTTTACAAAATCTATCGGTAGAGACGAAATACAAATGCACAAATATGATTATATACAATGCGTTTCTCTGTCATAATTTCACACGGAATACAAAAATACAAAACATTCAATGAATATGTTTCTCGAAATGCAACTAGAGGTCANCTCTGTTATAGGTCTTAACAAAGCTCTTGAGGACGAGTGGAGAAAACTGGACCAAAATTTTATTAACAAAACTCTTGAATCGTGGCCAAAAAGGTGAAGGCTTATTTACGCATGTCATGGATCTCATATTGAACACTTACTTCAATAAAGGTACTGTTGCAATTTTTATTTTGCGTAATTAATTTTGTTCAAATATAATCTGGGCGCCTCTCGTATACACAAGATTTATGTTGTAAACCAATTAGGCCAATCGGTATGTTTATTGACTTGAACCACCATTCATAAGAGAGAATGAGGATAATTTCAATCATGCTTTGACGACAAGTCTTCTGTCATTAAAACGTCATGTGAGCCATAAAATATTAATAAACTAATCGGACGTGTCTAAGAAATCGTTTATATTAAGCGAAAACGATTTCTCGTAACGGAAGAAACTTTGTTTTGATTAAGCCAATGATACATGATCGATTGTCCTTATTATCGGTCACGTACGCTAACAATCTCCACGCAGAGTTGTCGTTCCATGCTCTCACATACACCACCTCTGCGTTGGGCTCAGCAGCCATCTTGGCAAGAATCTTGGCATGAATCATGTCAAAACCGAACAAACGCATTCAAAGTATATTTGATTGGATTTTTAGGATCAGAGGCGTTAAATAATGAAATAGGTATTTTAAATTTACGATACATCGTGCAAAAACTTGGTAGTTTTAATGCAACTCTTTGGAATTATTGTATTGCTCATTTACGCAGATGGAATCATTCCGCGCACTTAACAGATTTAAACAAATGAACAAATTGAGTGACGTTATTCATTGCTTCGACGGCAAACTTGTATTAACAGAGAGGAGACGGTCAGTTCTGTTGTATTTATCAAACAAAGCAAGGGGAGTTAGACAGTATAGATAGATAGATGGATAGATGGTTTTCTTGAAAGCAGTGAATGTAATGTAACCGTCGTGCAAGAGATTGTTTAGTATACTGTAACCTTTATGATGAACGCATGGAATGATCATGACATGAATGAGACGCTCTCATAAAAAAGTCCGTTCTGAGCCCATCACAGAGGAGAATGTAATGTAACCGTCGTGCAAGAGATTGGTACGCTAATAGATGTTTCACAACAAAAGGAAAGTCGGTTTGAAAAATATATATATACCAGTCAACACACTACCGTAATAACTCTAAATTTTCGTGTCCGAAAATTTTGACAAACTAAATATTTTAATATTTGAAAGGTGTTCGAACATTTAGGGACACAATGACACAATATACAAATGCTGTATAACGTCATGTGCCAAACCACATGGATTAATGGTTGTAAAAAAAAACGCCGTTTATTAACGTTAACGTTTAATTATATATTTTAGAATATATTATTTGATGTGATAGCAATCTAATGCAGCATTTTAAATTCTTTTATACTTTTAAACAAGTTTAAATTTTAATTACGTAAATGCTGAATTTTTTCCACCGAGTTTAAATATTAACATTTGGTATAATATAAAAATGTTATTAATGTAACACAATATTCGAGCTATTATTTCAACCGATTTCTGTACAACCTTCAAACGTTGCCACTCGTAATACATTTTTTTTCACGAGAAATGAACTAAATGGCATCATACAATGGAAGGGAATGTCCGCCAGGCCATTCGTGTTGCTAAATGACAATTGCAAATTGCTTAATTATGGAACGGTAGTAAGGTCAAAATTACACCCTTCTTTATGACTGTGTCATGTTTCTTGTTGGTACTTTCAATTTGTATGTAGACACCTTTTCATACTTGATGACACTTACATCGTGCCTGATGACGAATGTCTTTTGATAAAACGTGTTTGTTCTCAGATTGCATGCTGGGTATGTGAATGTTGGTTTGTGCAGAAGGACTAACACAATAGGCGCAGTGCATAATGGAATCAAACATTGATGCGTTTAATAAATTAACGCGATGGCAAGATGTGAGTTTCGTCAAAGCACTAAGCAATATACAATCTTGAACGATGTCAATTGACAGTCGTTCCGAAATGCTACGGGCGACTTCGGAAATTTACGGCCTTATATTTATTGACCTATTGAAAACTGTTGAACATATTTTATACTATGTATTTTTCTGAAGGGCGTTGTTATTTCAGTCATATTCATGTACTATCTATGTTGAGGTNAACACAACTCTTGTTTAACTTTGAAACGTTTAATGTATAACCGGACCAAAATCATGTATATAGGTCAAGAGAATCGGTTGGACCGAATGTGTTTTCCAGGCATAGTTATTTATCGAGGAGTTAATTGTTAATCATGTCGAGGTTAATATAACTGGAATTAAAAGTGTAATTTAACCCTTTGAGTGCTGGAACCGGATTTTGAAGGCATTTGCAAACAGTTTGGATCCNATTTCGTATATCAGGATCAAGATCATTCCATAGCTTGATTGCTGATGGTATAGCAGAGTTTGAGTCCTGGATTAGCCTGTGCACGGACTAATCAGAGACAAAACTTTTGTCTTAACTGGATTATTGTTTATGAGAGACTTCCTTTGAGTAAAAAGTTCCACTAAAAAGCGGAAAGTGTCGTTCTTGATTAGCCTGTGCAGATTGTACAGGCTAATCGGGAATGACACTTTACGCACATGCCTTAAGACCCTTTTTCCCAGAGCGCTGGTAAAATTGATGTTGTTGTGTGAGTCACAAGCGACTGCATATAAGAAACGTTCATTCTGGAGTGTTGGTAAAAAGTCATGGATGCAGTTTCTTTCTCTGGCGATTGATAATTATTTTCTCTTTGGTGGTATTTTAAAATACTTTTCCCATATGGGTGCTCTTCATTGGTATGGCTTTATTCCACTAAATGTTTTTTTTTATTGCAGTGTTCCTTTTTGTATGCATCGTGGGAGCGTATAACCTCCGAGAACGGCGCCGCGCCAAGGCAGCCACTGTTGAGCATCAGCCGTTGACAGACAACAGCAACCCGATGTACAAAGGCCTCTAGAGCAGCCTCGCTCTGGGAAAACTGGGCTTAATGCATGTGCGTTAGGTGTCGTCCCAGGGACGACACTTTCCGCATACACTGTATTTTCGTTTAGAAGAGACCTCCCTTTATATGAAAAATTCCATGAAATGTGGGACCATACACAAAATTCCGGACAATAAGTCTATTGACATATTTACTAGATTATAAAAAGAATACAAAGCAAATAATGTAGTTAAGTAAACAATTTTCGATTTGAAAAAGGGGGTTTAATGCATGTGCGTAAAGTGTTGTCTTAGATTATCCTGTGCAGTCCTTACAGGCTAATCAGGGACGACACTTTCAGCTTGTCTTGTATGTTTCGTTTAAAAGAAGACCCTTCTTGACGACAATCAAGTCATGACAGCACAGCACAGGATAAAGTATGACGACACTTAACGCACATGCATTAAACACCCTTTTCACAGAGCGAGGCTCATTAAGATGTTAGCTATTTTTTGTTGCGTTTTGACCACCTTTGTAAAGGTTGATATTAATATTTTAGTGATCATATACTTTTACTATGCATTTAGTGATAGTTACGTTGTTAATAATTGTATGTGGTCCCTTTGATATTATGTGTTTATGAACGTTGTATTGCGTTGTGACCTCTATATACGAATGGTATATGAAAATTTGACGAGAAAAGTGTATGTTGTTTTTATGCCCCCAGATCGAATGATCAGGGGTATATTGTTTTTGGCCTATCTGTCTGTCATTGTGTGTGTCCCAAAACTTTAACCTTGGTCATACCTTGCAATATTGAAGATGGCAACTTGATATTTGGCATGCATGTGTATCTCATGGAGCTGCACATTTTGAGTGGTGAAAGGTCAAGGTCATCCTTCAAGGTCAAAGGTCAAATATATGGCTTCAAAGCGCAGTAGGGGGCATTGTGTTTCACAAACACAACTCTTGTTTAACTTTGAAACGTTTAATGTATAACCGGACCAAAATCATGTATATAGGTCAAGAGAATCGGTTGGACCGAATGTGTTTTCCAGGCATAGTTATTTATTGAGGAGTTAATTGTTAATCATGTCGAGGTTAATATAACTGGAATTAAAAGTGTAATTTAACCCTTTGAGTGCTGGAACCGGATTTTGAAGGCATTTGCAAACAGTTTGGATCCAGATGAGACGCCACAGAACGTGGCGTCTCATCAGGATCCAAACTGTTTGCTATTCTGATAGTATTCTTTGAAAAAGAATCAAAGAAAATGCTAATTTTAGAAATTTAGCAGACAACATTTTAGCAGACGACAAATTTCCCAGAATGCAAAGGGTTAAGTAGCCGAATGTGATGTCATTTTAATGTGATGTTTATGTAATTTTTAATGTGATATAATTGTCGTTTGTGATGTGATGTATATATCATTTTTTTATGTTATGTAAACGGACATTACGCATGTGTGCGTCATATATGATTTATAAGAATCGATTATGTAAATTACGCCTGCGTCAATATTGTCTGGTATTTTTTTAAGAACTAATTGAATGTTTTGCTCACTGTACGTTTTATCTGGTGATTTCCAAGAATCTTTTTAATCTATCGATATATAACGCATGTTGCGTCTTATCTGGGCATTTATAAGAAATGTGCATTAAGCATGCGTGCGTCTGATCGGGTCCTTTCTAAATATCGATTCTGTACATTACGTATGCGTGCGTCTTATCTGCCCTTTTTCAATAGTCGATTAACGTACCTTTATTGGTTGTAATAAAGGGTATTTTTGTTTTGTGTTAGCTTCCGTTTCGTGTTTGTTTCGTATTTTATGCAAGAGCTTCCTATTTCGAGTTGCATGCTTTTTTTATTCACACGTATTGTTTTGTTGCTTTATATCTATACAGATATAAAGAATTGCATGTAAAAGGTGAATATTATCGATGTTAATTTAATAAGTCTTTAAAAAAATGTGTGTAGGTTTTACTTCATCATATGAAAAACGACGACGTTAAATTAAATGCTTGAACTATTCCAATTGCGAACTTCTGAAAATATCAAAGTATACGCGTTGGCTTAAAACAACATTCATCGCAACCGCAGTGCAAAGTTGCAATAACCATTCAGTTGTTGCTTAATTGAAAAGTAAACGCTGAATACTTAATTGATTTGTTACTGTGTTTTTTTTTGTATGCCATTTTTTATATGCATATATTTTTAATATTTTTCACAAGTTCTCAATTAAGCCGTTTGCATAAAAATTATATCATCATGAAGTATCTTGCACACAATGCGTGGATTAACGCGACCAAAGTTTGCAAAGGTACTTTTGTGGTAAATTTGAGGATAGTTTGATAGTTTTTAGGAAATTTATTTTCACATACGTTTCTTTTAATCGATTTGTATAAATATGGACTACATATGAATGTAAGGAAAATATCACGTTGCAAATACGCTCTTTTACTGATCACGCTCCTTTACTGATCATGTTATAATACATATGTATCGCGCTCTGAGAAAACGGGGTTAAAATCATGTGCGTAACGTGTCGTCCCAGATTAGCCTGTGAAGTCGGCACAGGCTAATCAGGGGCGACACTTTCCGCCTAAACTGGATTTTTGCTAAGAAGAGACTTTCTTTTATTTAAAAATACAATAATATGGGAAAGTGTCGTATCTGATTAGCCTGTGCGGACTGCACAGGCTAATCTGGGACAAACTTTACTCACATGCATTAAACGCCGTTTTCTCAGAGCGCGATTCATAATTATCTATCTGTCTGTAATACATACGCATATACCTGTGTGACCAATTTCAAACCACATATTTTCTCATAGAAATACGAGGGTTAATACAAGCAGTGTTTTTTGCTGTATTTTATATTTTAAGTATGTGTCAAAAAGTACAGGGGATTATATCAATTCTATATATACACATATGATGCAATTGTGTGTAACTCAATTTATGTGCAATAAATGGTGCAAAAATATGTGCCAGTTTTATGTTTCTTTGCATGCTTATTTTTTCACATATGTGGTATGTCCGCAGTATATAGAATTAATATTGTAATTTTATTTAATGCTTTCCGGTGGTTTATAGAGAAATATCAGTGAATTAAAACTGATAATTTCACTGTTTCAAACAATGAAAATTAGCATTGAAAATTATCGATAATTTTCACTGTTTACTGTGAAATGACGTCATTATTTTGACGAAATGACGTCATTATCCCAACCACATTCTTTAGTTAAACTCTTTAACAATGTGTATAAACTGTGAAAAAAGCATGAAATAAAAAGAAAATTTGTTGGATTCGGTGGAATATCGATTTTAATTCACTCGTGACCATATAAAATATATATTATCACTCGTGGCTGCGCCACTCGTTGCGCCACTCATGGAAATATTAATTTCTATGATCACTCGTGAATTAAAATAGATAATCCACCGAATCCAACAAATATCCTCTATATAATACCCCCAACACGATATTATTACACCCCAATACCCAAAACACGATATTTGTATACCCAGACACGAAGTCTTATATTGGAATCATAACAGACGTATGTTCGTCCGTCCGTATACATAGACTTGTAACCCTAATCCTTTTCAACTTAGTATCTTTTAAATATTGATATATTTTAATGGAAATATTAAGAGTGCATTTTAATCATACTATCGTAAAAATTGCCAAACGTATGTCGCCCTTTGAGCTCACCTGGGCACAAAGTGAACACGTTGAGCCTTTGGGATTTCCTTTTTGTGCGTCATGCGTGAACCTTTAATTGAAACATCTACAAAACCGCTTTTCAGATTTTCACGAAACTAAACTCATACACTTTTCTAAACTGTATTTTCGTCCAGAAGAAACTTTCTTTAAACGAAAAATGTCATAAAAGAGGAAAGTATCATCCCTGATTAGCCTGTGTGGATTGCACAGGCTAATCTGGGACGACACTTTACGCACATGCATTAAACCCCTTCTCCACAGAGCGCGACTCAAATATAAACCAGAAGGGGGAAAAGCCGGTGTTTAAGTGAATAAACCATTTGTGGATGCAGATAGCATCGCGCCGAAAACATTTCTGCGCAAAATCACGACATGATACGCATCTGACAGACGTCCGTTTCGAATTCTCTTGTCATTTATAGCTACGAGGTTTTATGTGAACGTGTTAAAATATGAACGAGATAGGGCGGATACGTATTTCGAACGCAGCTTTTATCCGAGATACGGTATATTGCAACAAATTAGAATCGTACAAGCATGAATCGTAAATTATTGTATACGACAAACAAGTGTAGATATTTCTCAGAAGCGGTTCGTCTGGAAACAAGAATCTTTGACACACATTTCCCTGGTAAAATCTGTTGGATGTTGGATTTATATTGGATGAATGGAGATTGTCATAAACAAAACCTATATAAGTACTGAAGTGTTGAGTCAAACGGAGTTGCTGCGAAACAACACGGTACGATCCATTTGCACTAAACACGGACGAACGGACAAGACGATCGCTATATGTTTCCCGCATCAAGATTGTGGGCGCATAAATCAACGGATCTGGCAAAGTTGGTACCTTGTAGAACAACGCTTTTAATGGACGTGGCTCAGTGGGTTTGGTGTCCGCCTAGCGACCGGGAGGTCACTGGTACGATCCCCGGATTTGGAGCGTTCTCTAGATCTCCACAAAGATACCAAGTATTGGTTCCTCCCGGGAACGGACTCAAGAGCGTTTCAATAAGCCCTAGACTTTCCATGCAATCGAGCTAAAATAAATAGGTTTTAAATAAATATAAACATACACATTTTCTATAGATGTATATACAATTTGACAAAACGTAACGCTTTCCTGTTAAAGAACTGGTATTTTTGCGTTGTGTTTGTATATCTATTATTATCGCTCTAATCTGTGATGTTATGGTTAAAATGGGCGACGTAATTATGATGGTTCATATATCATTTAAAGAGATAACTTTTTATTTGTCGAATTATAATTTATTCAGAGAAATGAAACAAATTATAGCCATTATGTGTACAACTTAGCTGGTAACATAAAACACAATTATGACAATGCAACATGTAATAACACCGCCGTGTGTACTTGACTTGATGTAACACCTAGTAATTGATAAACGTTTTCGATATAGTGGATATTATGAACTGAGATGTATTTATATACATTTTCACTAATCATGGCATGCAATTCAAACTCACTATTTTGAAGCATGTAATTCTTATTATGCATTATTTGTTAATTGTATAATGTTCCAAAAAAGACCACTTTACCATGAAACAAATATTAATTGATTCTATTTGAAAATCCGTATCTTCGAATTTATTGACTGTAACAGTTCATTAATCTTTATGAATGAATTGTTTTCTTAACTAAGAATGTTTCTTGCCCTATCTTCTAAATAAATCATTGCGGTACCTGGAATCGTTGTACACTAACCATAAAATATAAATTGCTATCATAGCGAAATATGTATTTTCTTTCTATAATTGATTTCGTTGGCGCTTACTTCAGTTTTCAACTTAGATTATCAATGTTTAGTCGACAAGAGCGATTAAAGATTGGCCGATTATTGTTGATGTTTTGTGCTTAAAATTGTTTTCCGACACTAAAAGTCATGGAGAGAACTATAAGTCGTAGAATAAATGTATCAGGACACCAGATAAAGTATGTTTTATGCCGTTTAACAGTTTTGTTTCAAAAGATATGGGGATCTCTTTTAAACCAGTTTAAACCGGCCGAAGCTTTGCAATTACTTCATTCTAGTATATGTCTTCATCGATCGTATTAATTTAAACCTATTTATTTTAGCTCGATTGCATCGAAAGCCTGAAGCTTATTGAAACGCTTTCGAGTCCGTTTCCTGTGTGGAACCAGTAATGGGGGAGATCGAAAGAACGCTCCCACAGCGAGGATGGAACCCCTAACCTCCCGGTCGCTAGGCGGACACCATATCCACTACGCCACGGCGACCTTCTTTTTTTCTATTTGTACTATTAAACAAAGGCGGTACCCCCAACGTGACTTGATTGTGTGTGTGTGTGTTGCGTGTCTTTGTGCGCTGTGTCTTGTGCTGTTGTGCTGTGTCATATTGTTGGGAAATTGGTTCGTACCCATAAATATAAAAGGAACCCGTGCTATTATATGATCCCGTGCTATTATAAGGTTTCTCTTCTGCTGCTGCAGCTGACGTTTCACTTAGTTAATGTAAAAACAAAGCCTGATTACCTACCATATTACCAAATTACATATCGTCCTAATTTGGTAAACTTTCAGGCGTACGGTAAAGATACACAATAAATTTCATTTTATCGCATCTATGCACTTTCGTAAAACAAAAACAGACGGAAACTGGATTCCATGGAAACTGAATTCCAAAATATAAGTACAAAGCATACTGATGTTCTTAAAGTCAACATATTCTGTCAATCAAACTCTTTTGTATTTCGATTCAATAAACAAGTAACAAACAACGACCCGAACTCAGTAAAGCTGAACAAATTGCGATGGAATTACAGCTAACGTCAAATTCCTCGAGCGCCTTAAGTTTCACGGGCCGCTTTCGCTACTCAAGCACGTTTATTTGTCAGATTGAGACATTAATCGCCGGTGGATAGGCGCCACTTTTTTTTTCAAAGTCTGAAATTAATTTAAAATTTATCTTTTTTGAATGAAAGATAAATTTAAAACATTTGACAATTTGTCTGCTGTGCGATTATGTAATGGGCTATAAAACATGATATATCTTTTAATAGTTGCATAATCGAAAGAGTCATTCCGAGTGGCATTATGATAATTATAACGTAAACAAGTGATCCATATAACTTTCGAGAATGGATACTCTATTATCCAAAACTTGTGTTGCACAGGTCATGTTGAATTAAAGTCTTGTTTATATATTTCCAGCTGATGTTCGTTCCCTTGTGTTGTTGATGTGTTTATGATCTACTCATGTTGCCTGTGTACAAGTGTTTTGACGTCTAGAGCCATTGTGTACACACCGGTCTTACTGACCTGTGTACTAGCGCGAAAGGAATTGTGGGTAGCACTACTTTTTCAACATGGCGTGAAAGCGAAAGTAGGACATTATAAAAAAAAATATTCATTCCTACGCGGAACTAGTTTGGCGGAAGCACAAATCCCCAAACCAGGGGAATGTGATGCATCCTATTATAGAGATGACAATAACGAAGTGACGTCACCATCTATGTATAGAACGCGTCTAGAGCTACTTAAAACCGGTTTGAACATCTATAGCTTTGTGTTAAACCGTTCCAAGGCGGCGACACTAGTTATATTCAGTGTATGTATATTTGTTGCGCGTTTGTTTTGTTCCATGTCCAGTGCCGTTTGTTTTGTGTCAGACTCTTTGACAATCCGTCACTTGCAATACATAAAGTTCTACATTTCATAGTGCAGTTGAAATGTAGCTTTGTTTTTATGTGTTTGTTTGTTTTTCTGTTGTTCGGAACATGTGATAGCAGCGTTATAGTGGTGTTGGTTATTTCGGTTGTTGTTTGTGCTGGTGTGTTGCTCGTTGTTTTGGCATTGGTCTTACTCAAGAGTCACATACATCTTACTGACCACATTGTTGGTAATATTTGAATCAATACTGAGCTTAACTCAACCTTCGGTCGACCACATTTCGGGAAGAATACTGTTGGCGTACGTTGTTGTCTTGATGATGTTGCTTCCGTTGTTGTGTGCGTGGTTTGTTAATGCGATGTTGCTGTTCAAATGATGTTGGGTGCGTTGGTTGGTATTGCTGTTGTTTGTTTGTATTGGTGCTATTGTAATGATTTTGTTGGCGTTGGTTGGTATTGTTGTTGTTGTTTGTTTTGCGCTAGTGCTGTTGTAATTATGTTATAGACGTTGATTGATCTTTTTGTTGATCTTTATTGTGAGCTGGTGTTGTTCTGATAATGTTGTTTGCCTTGGTTGGTATTGTTGGTGCAGATCTTTATTTTACGTTTTTATTGCTGTAATTATGTTATTTGCGTCGGTTGGTATTGTTGTTGCCTTTGTTTTGAGCTGGTGCTTTTGTATTCATGTAGTTGGCCATGGTTGATATTTATGTTGTTCTTTATTTCGCGACCGTGCTGTTCTCATGATGTTGTTGGCGTGTGTAGGCCTTGTTGTTGTTCTTTATTTTTGCTCTGGTTCTAAACTGATGATTTTGTTGATGTTAAATGGTAATGTTGTTCTTCTTTATTTTTCGTTGGTGCTGTTCTCATGACGTTAGTGTTGTTTGGTATTTGTTTGTTTCTTAATTTTATGCTTGTTATGTGCGGATGATAGTAAATGGTATTGTTGTTCGTTAGTTTTTGCGCTGGTGCTGTTTTGATGATGTTGGTGTTAGAAAACAAAAGGCTTGAACAACGTAAAACGAAACCATTAAACCCTAAATGAATCACTTTCACATGTTCATCATAAAAACATTTACAATTTGTACCTATCATAAACTTATAACCAAGAAGTATGGGCTGGTTGGAGGAGTTTCAATCGTTTTAATGATGGCGTTATTTCGACGAAGACGAAACACCGCGATAAAACCCAAGACATAAATTAATTTCCAAGTTATTGCGAACGAGTTTTCTTTTAATTTGATATGTATTTGAAAAGTCATTCCACATGGGTTGTTGTTCGCGTCGAGTGTCAGAGAAATAACGGGACGTCACTTAGAGAAACGCATTGCTGATAACATCCGCCATTTTACCTCTCTCGTGCGCAGCAGTCGCAAATTGCTCTGGCAGATAACTGTGTTCAGCAGACGAACGGGGGCGCCATGCCTTTTAAAAACGTCTGCAGCGATTTGAAATACTCAATTTCGAGAAAAATTCATTTGTGAAATTAATGTTAATAATATCTGCTAGCGTTTGGGTTTTCATTGTTGCTATATCTTTTTATATCGGCATTTTTTATTCGAAAAACTTAATGGTGTTTCACTACCTTTTTATGAAAAAGAACGAGGTAGACATGCCTTTCAGACGATTAAGACTGGTTATTTTTGCTTTTCATCTCCTTTAATATTTTTATAAAGCTTGATATAATAACAAGTTTGTTAAGTATGTCCTAGCACCTAGAACCAGCGAATAGGTTTAATCAAAATAGCTCAATTTATTGTTTATTGAATGAACAGTAACTTGTTTTTAGTTTCAGAAATGGTGACCTCGACCCCAAAAACCTCATATGCAATCCGGGAAAGCTCTCGAAGATCTCTTAAAGCCCCATTAACACTCAAAATCAACGACTATTTCTCTAATTATTTCATAAAATAAAGTTAACCCATAATAAATCAGTGTTCCTTATAGCAGTTTTTAAAATTTCAACGCTAGATGTGCTCTGGTAACATAGATTTAACAAGATACAAAATTCTCTTTTTTGTCGTACAATATATTCAACACATGTTAATGTACCAATTCAGTGTTCGTGTGTCGTGTGAATAGATATAGTTGCGGGAAATTAAAATGGAATATATTGTACTACAAAAAATAAAATCTTTGTTACGAGACCACATCTGGCGTTGAAATTTAGGTCTTTAATCTCTGCGTATTAAGTTTTAGTAAAATATTTGTATTCCTTTGTGTGTTATAAGAAACTATGATTTCTATTTAGACAGCAATGACCATGACCTTGACCCCAACAAGCCTCGTTCTGAGAAAACTCGAATTAGTGCATTTGCGTCAAGTGTCGTCACTGGGAGGATATTAAACGAACAATTCTATTAAAGCGGAAATTCCATTAAAGCGGAACGTGTCGGTACTGATTAGCCTGTGCGGACTACACAGGCTAATCTGGCACGACACTTTACGCACATGCATTTTCTCAGAACGAGGCTCATACACTTAAGTAAAGTCTGAACATATGGTATTTATGTTTGAAGATTAATTACAGTAGCTCAACTTATGTTCGAGCATTTTGGCGCAACATATTTTGAATTGTTTGTTATATCAGGGAACATTTAAGTGTTACCATATCTATATCCGACACAATCGTAAGCCATGTCTTGAACAATAAAGTTTCATAAAAACATTTGAGACGCGCTCTGAGAAAACGGGACTTAATGCATGTGCGTTAAGCGTCGTCCCAACTTAGCCTTTGCAGTCCGCTCAGGCTTATCAGGGAAGACAATTTCCGCTTTAACTGGATTTTTGCTAAGAAGAGACGAATAATTCGAAAAATATCATAAAAGCGAAAAGTGTTCTCCCTGAATAGCCTATGCGGACTACACAGGCTAGGACGACACTTTACGCACATGCAGAAAGCCCCGTTTTTCATTTACAATGACAGTAGACCTTACTAACATAGACTATGGCTTTAGACACAAAGGACATTCACATTCACCTTTCACACGAAGAACACTGACCTTGATAGAAATAAGACGCAAAGACAAAAGCCCAGGATCAGATGGTTTTACAGCAGAATTTGTTTAATTTTTTTGGAAAGATTTAGGCCACTTTATAGTGAGAAGCCTCAACTATGGTTTTACCTCTGAAACCATGTCAGTTACTCAAAAACAAGGTATAGTCGCATGTATACCTTAAGATAAAAAACCCAGACATTTTCTGAAAAACCTAAGGCCATTAACACTTTTAAATGTAGTTTACAAGCTTGCATCTGGGACTATTGCTAACAGATTAAAAACTATCCTTGATACTCTTATTTCTTAAGATCAGACAGGATTTATTAAAGGCAGAATTGGTGAGAATACCGGACTGTTTTTTTAACATTATGCAGAAGATAACTCTTGATGACCATCGACTTTGAAAAGGCGTTCGACACCCTTGAGTTTGATTTTATAGAAAAAACATAATATTAATTTAATTTTGGTACAACATTTAAAACATGGATCTCACTTATCCTACATAATACCTTGACGGCAATTCAAATAAATGGGTTTTTATCAGAGTTTATTACAATTGAAAGAGGCTGCCTAGAAGGAGATCCAATAAGTTTCTATATGTTTATTCTTTGTGCTGAAATTTTGGCACTTAAACTAAGAAATTGTAATGTAATTAAAGGTATAGTGATAGAAAATATTGAATACAACATTTCTCAGTTTGCTGATGATACATCTCTCTTACTGGATGGCACCGATATTTCCATCAATGCTACCCTAGATCTTTCTTATAACTTTGCTTTATGTTCTGGATTAAAAATCAATTATGACAAAACAAATCTTATATTGATTGGCTCCAAAAAGTTTAGCATACAATAAAAACTAAATATAAACTAGTCTGGGGCACAACGAAGTTTAAAAATCTAGGAATATTATTTGATGTTGATTTAAAGAAAATGATAGAAATGAACTTCTCAAGTAAACTTGAAAAGCTGCAAAATATCATATTGTTTTGGAAAAGAATAACTTTAACATCCTTATGAAAGATAAGTGTTGTTAAATCACTATTACTTCCCCTTATTACACACATGTTTATAGCTCTTCCTAGTCCAGGAGAAAAAAGTTTTAAAACAAATGAATAGCCTGTTTTTGAATTTTGTATGAGATGGACCAGCATAAATTTAACAAACAATTGCTATTAAATCATTCGATGATGGAGAAGTTGCCATGACTGATATATATGCTTTAAAAACACTATGAAAATGACATGGTTAAGGAAAATTGTATCAAGTAATGGAAAATGTTTCCAACTAGTATATTCTATGTTTGATGTGAAAACATGTTTAATTTAGGAAAAAATACATAGAAAAAATATGATAAGTTTAAAAAATTGTTTTTGGAGAGATGTCCTTACATGTTACATTGAGTATATTAAAAAACAAAATATCAGTAAGTGTGAAGATATCCTTGATATGCCTTTATTTTATAACCACAATTTTAAGATAGGTATGAACTTATGGAGAATTTTTAAAACAATCTGTAGTAGAAAATCTCATTGGTGTTAAAATTAACTTCCTATTTTATGAAGGTTGAATCAGAACTGTGAAGGCATTTATCAGATTGTCAGGACTTCCATTTATAAAAAAAAAGTCANAAAGGACATTCACATTCACCTTTCACACGAAGAACACTGACCTTGATAGAAATAAGACGCAAAGACAAAAGCCCGGGATCAGATGGTTTTACAGCAGAATTTGTTTAAGTTTTTTGGAATGATTTAGGCCACTTTATAGTGAGAAGCCTCAACTATGTTTCTACCTCTGGAACCATGTCAGTTACTCAAAAACAAGGTATAGACGCATGTATACCTAAAGATAATAAACCCAGACATTTTCTGAAAAACCTAAGACCATTAAAACTTTTAAATGTAGTTTACAAGCTTGCATCTGGGACTATTGCTAACAGATTAAAAACTATCATTGATACTCTTATTTCTTAAGATCAGACAGGATTTATTAAAGGCAGAATTGGTGAGAATACCGGACTGTTATTTGACATTATGCAATAAACAGAAGATAACTCTTGATGACCATCGACTTTGAAAAGGCGTTCGACACCCTTGAGTTTGATTTTATAGAAAAAACATAAGATTAATTTAATTTTGGTACAACATTCAAAACATGGATCTCACTCATCCTACATAATACCTTGACGGCAATTCAAATAAATGGGTTTTTATCAGAGTTTTTTACAATTGAAAGAGGCTGCCTAGAAGGAGATCCAATAAGTTCCTATATGTTCATTCTTTGTGCTGAAATTTTGGCAATTAAAATAAGAAATTGTAATCTTATTAAAGGTATAGTGATAGAAAATAATGAATACAAAATTTCTCAGTTTGCTGATGATACATCTCTCTTACTGGATGGCACCGATATTTCCATTAATGCTACCCTAGATCTTTCTAATAACTTTGCCTTATGTTCTGGATTAAAAATCAAGTATGACAAAACAAATCTTATATGGATTGGCTCCAAAAAGTTTAGCATAAAATCAATCAAAAATAAATATAAACTAGTCTGGGGCACAACGAAGTTTAAAGTTCTAGGAATATTATTTGATGTTGATTTAAAGAAAATGATAGAAATTAACTTCTCAAGTAAACTTGAAAAGCTGCAAAAAATCATATTTTTTGGAAAATAATATCTTTAACATCCCTATGAAAGATAACTGTTGTTAAATCACTATAACTTCCCCTTATTACACACCTGTTTATAGCTCTTCCTAGTCCAGGAGAAAAAGTTTTAAAACAAATGAATAGCCTGTTTTCGAATTTTGCATGGGATGGACCAGCATAAATTAAACAAACAATTGCTATTAAATCATATGATGATGGAGAAGTTGCCATGACTGATATATATGCTTAAAAAAACACTATGAAAATGACATGGTTAAGGAAAATTAAATCAAGTAATGGAAAAAGTTTCCAACTAGTATATTCTATGTTTGATGTGAAGAAAATGTTTAATTTAGGAAAAAATACATAGAACAAAAATGATAAGTTTAAAAAATTGTTTTTGGAGAGATGTCCTTACATGTTACATTGAGTATATTAAAAAACAAAATATCAGTAAGTGTGAAGATATCCTTGATATGCCATTATTTTATAACCACAATTTTAAGATAGGTATGAATATTATATATAATAAAAATATGTATGATAGGGGAATTAGATATGTAAGAGATATACTGTGCACTTCTGGAGAATTTTTAAAACAATCTGTATTAGAAAATCTCATTGGTGTTAAAATTAACTTCCTATTTTATGAAGGTTGAATCAGAACTGTGAAGGCATTTATCAGATTATCAGGACTTCCATTTATAAAAAAAGTCAAATATGCAATGTTCATTTATATTATTTTACTTGAATAACATAGTATTTGGGTATACTCAAAACAAACTTGTTTATAAATCTTTTAACTATAATACATATCTACCCACTTGCTGTTCAAAATGAAATACACTTTTTAATAACGTTGAATGGACAAAAGTGCATGCACTTGTTTTTGTTTTATCTAGAGACACATACACTCAGTGGTTCCAGACAAGAATTTTTCACAGAATCGTAGGAACCATCTTTGTTATTTAAAATGAACATTGTTCATGACAATTTTTGTTCCTTCTGTAATAAAAATGAAGAAACCCCTATTACATGTATTCTGGGACTGCATTTGTACAAAGAGAGTTGTAATTATGTTGTAGAATTTTTAAGATCACATAATGTGCAAAGATATACGGAGGTTTCTTGTCAAACAACGTTATTTGGATGTACAAGTATAAACATGATTGATATTAATGTTCTTATCATACAAATTAAAAAGTACATATTTGTATGCAAGAGAAAGGGTTTATTACCTTCAATAAGGGGGCTAAATAATTATCTTTGCATCGAAATTCAATCCAATCCAAAATATCAAGAAAAGGAACTACTAAACTGGTTAATTGTGAAACTTTTTTGTAGATCAATAAAATAATCTTATTGTAAATTGTGTTGTTTGCCAAAAATATTTAATACCTTGGTCGTTTGATTAATGTGTATAATTGTCTGAAGTCTAAACGTTCGGTTAAAGTCTTTCATTTTCTGAAGTCCAAACATTTTTCTTTCTTTTTTGTATCAACCCATGGCATTTGTGTATGTATCTGTGTGTATGAACTGTATGATTGTGTCTATATAATCGAATGCACGGATTTTATTTACCTCTATTATAGCAACCAAGTTGAATTGTTAAAAGAAACTCTATTTTAAAAAAAAAACACTCTTTTATATACTTACAAATAAACATATAAACTAACGATACAATTTGTAATGTATGGAGGTGAATAAACGCTATAAATTCAAAAAAAATCAGACGCAAAGAACTTTCACATTGACCTTACACCAATAAAATACTGACGTAATGTAAGCCACAATAAACTATACCATTCACCTTTTTCATTTAAAACATTAAAATCAATTTTAAATGCAAACAACATTGACTTTAGTCTGAGCAACAAACAAAGAACACTACAAATTTATGTTTACAAGTAAAATTCGAATGTAACAATACACAACATGTCTGATTTAAATAGGGTAAAAACACATGAAAATGAATATCTACCAATCTCCATCAATATCCAATTAAAAATGCATGTCATGTTTTATAAAGCGTTTTGACTATTTATATTATCTGAATTTAGTATTTAAATACATTTATGAGGATAAATATATAAATGAATGCTTTGAAAAAGAACCCTATATAAATGATGTCCATCATTTACAGAATAATCTAAGATTATATCTGACTCAGTGAGGATTTTAAAATGCTTCCATAATTTCAAAACGTATTTTATTAAACAAGAATGTGAGTGTTAAATACAGATTACTACACTTATAGTTATTATGTTTAATACCAAACCGTATGTGTCAAGATAACACTATATGTTATGTATAAATAAAACGCCTGCTGATATCGATAAACGTTTTGAAATCGACAAATGAGATCTAAACATGAAATTTGATGATAAATATATCGCTTCACCACAGTTTTAACAAGATTATTTCATCTCCGGGGATTTAAATAGAAATGTCTAAAATATCGTAAAATCACTCGTCGTGTGTATGTTAATGTGTATATTGTCTAAAATATCGTAAAATCACTCGTCGTGTGTATGTTTATGTGTATATTGTCTAAAATATCGTTAAATCACTCGTCGTGTGTATGTTTATGTGTATACTTTTTAAGTTCCGTGTAAAAACAAAAGTGTGATGACTGATTTCAATGCACAGGTATTCGACCGCGAACAAGATGTGCACACATGTCAAAGAAAAATAACCCATGCTCATTTTGAATTGCATTTGCATAGTAATTGCAAAGTTGAGCGACCAGTGTCATGTTGGACCTAGGGTCAACTTAGTTGTCAATAACATGATTACCAACTTTTCCGACGACGTACTCCTATGATTTTCAAAGTATAGCATTCATCATTGCATATGTATAATTGTTGCACACGTGCATTTAAATTACCCCACGTTAAAACAAACCCATTACAAAAACAGTTCATGTTGTTTAGCAACAACCAATTGTTAAGCATGACTCCAAACTCTTTTGTCATTTCTTTCATATATACTTGAAACCTCTGACCGTATGCGTTTGATGTTTCGTGCATATACGTATTGAATAAATGAGCCTCGCTCTGTGAAAAGGGGGTTTAACTGATGTGCGTTGAGTGTCGTGTAGATAAGTCTGTCCAGTCAACACAGGCTTATCAGGGACGACACTTTCCGCCTCAACTTGATTTTCGCTAAGATAAGACTTTCTTTAAACAAAAAATATCATATAAGCGGAAAGTGTCTTCCCTGATAAGCCTGTGCGAACTACACAGGCTTATCTGGGACGGCACTTAACGCACATGCATTTAACGCGTTAAACAACCTGTTCACAGAGCGCGACTCAAATATAAACCAGATGGTGAAAAAACCAGCGTTAAAGTGAATAAACCATTTGTGGATGCAGATAGCATCGCGCCGAAAACGTTTCTACGCAAAATCACGACGTGATAAGCATCTGACAGACGTCCGCTTCGAATCCTCTTGTCATTTATAGCTCCGAGGTTTTATGTGAACGCGTTAAAATATGAACGAGATAGGGCGGATATGTATTTCAAACGCCGCTTTTATCCGAGATACGTTATATTGCAACAAATTAGAATAGTACCAGCATGAATCGTAAATTATATTGTAAATTATTGTATATGACAAACAACTGTATACATTCCTCGCTGTCATGATATAAGATGCTGTTTTTACTAGTCCATGCAGTTGGTTAATAAGCACGTCAAAGGATCGCATTATAACACAATTCATGGACTCGCTTAATTAAATACGGTATGAAATGACAATGCGTGCCCGATTCTATATTTGGTATGTAACCTCAGATTGTGCTCCTTTAAAAAGAATGGTAAAATCTTACTCCTGGGTTGAATCATGTTGGACCTTGTGTCAACTTAGTTATCAATAACATGATTACACACTTTTCCGACGACGTACTCCTACGCCTACAAGTACAACATTCAACCATGCATACATTTGTTCCTTATGATATAACATTGTTCACTTGCATTTAAATTATCCAAAGTTAAAATAAACCCATTACAAAACAGTTCATATTGTTGAGCATCAACCAATTGTTAAGCATGAGCCAATACTGTGTCATTTTCTTTTATAAATACTTAAAACCTCTGGCCGTATGCATTTTATGATTCGTGCATAAACTTATTTGATAAATATCCCCTCTCAGTGAAAGGTTGGGGTTACAACGTAAAATATCATAAAAGTGTCGTCCCTGATTAGTCTGTGCGGTCCGCACAGGCAAATCTGGGACGACACTTTACGCACATGCATTAAACCACCTTTTCACAGAACGAAACTTAAATATAAACCAGATGGTGACAAAAGCCGAAGTTTAAGTTAATAAACCATTTTCGGTTGCAGATAGCATCGAGCCGAAAACGTTTCTGCGCAAAATCACGACGTGATACGCATCTGACAGACGTCCGTTTCGAATTCTGTTGTCATTTATAGCTCCGAGGTTTTATGTGAACGTGTTAAAATATGAACGAGATAGGGCGGATACGTATTTCAAACGCCGCTTTTATCCGAGATACGTTATATTGCAACAAATTAGAATCGTACTAGCATGAATCGTAAATTATATCGTAAATTATTGTATCTGGCAAACAACTGTATACATTTCTCAGAAGTTGTTCGTCTGCAAGCAAGAGTTTGTGTTCGACACTAATGCCCCTGATTGGCGCACGGTCTATATGTTTAACCTGCCACGTATTAAGGGTTTGAATTATTCAAAGTTCATATTAAGTCAAGGTTTAAGTGATGTTGGATTATATGGAAGGAATAAGGATTGTCATAAACAAAACGTACGTAAGTATCCTTATTGTGGCTAACGAAGTTGCAAAAAGGCAAAATATTAGCCGCGTTCCAGAAAAAATAGGCTGAATGCAAGTGCGTAAAGTGTTGTCCCAGATTAGTCTGTTCAGTCGCTCATTTCGCCTACAATGGATTTTCGTTCAGAAGATACCTCCTTTAAAAGCGAAATGTAACGTCCCTGATTAGCCTTATATGTGGTGTGTTCTAAGAAAACTGGGTAAAATGCTTGTGCGTAAATTGTCATCCCAGACTAGCCTGTGCAATCCGCACAGGCTAATCAGGGACGACAGTTTCCGCTTTTATGGAATTTTTCGTTTAAATGATGTCTCTGCTTAGCGAAAATCCAGTTAAGGCGGAAAGTGTCGTCCCGGATTAGCCTGTGCGGACTGCACAGGCTAATCTGGGATGACACTTTACGCACATGCATTTTGTCCAGTTTTCTCAGAACACGACAAATATGAAGATACAGGCTAATATGGAACGACATTTAACGCAAATGCAGTAATCCCCGTTTTCCCAGAGCGCGGCTCAGTTGTATACCAAGTCCAAATAAGGTCAAGTTAACTGTAAGATTGGGTAATGTGGATGGATAGTGAATGGTAATAAACAACGAATATAAGCATCAAAGAGTAGTAGAAGGCAATGTTGGTGTTAGAAGGTAACATCAAGTGCACAAAACACGGACGACGGACGGACAAAACAATCACTATGTGAAACTCGTTCTGGGAAAACTTTGCTTTATGCATGTGCGTAAAGTGTCGTCCCCGATTATCCTGTGCAGTCCGCACAGGCTAATCAGGGACGTCACTTTCCGCCTAAACTACATTTTCGTCAAAAAGAGTCTTTCTTTAAACGAAAAATACAATAAAAGCGGAAAGTGTCGTCATTGATAAGCCTGTGTGGACTGCACATGCTTATAAAGGACAAAACTTTACGCACATTCATATAACCCCTTTTTCACAGAGCGAGACTCAAATATAAACCAGATGGTGAAAAATCCGGTGTTAAAGTGAATAAACCATTTGTGGATGCAGATAGCATCGCACCGAACACGTTTCTGCGCAAAATCACGACATGATACGCATCTGATAGACGTCCGCTTCGAATCCTCTTGTCATTTATAGCTCAGAGGTTTTATGCGAACGCGTTAAAATATGAACGAGATAGGGCGGATACGTATTTCAAACGCCGCTTTTATCCGAGATACGTTATATTGCAGCAAATTAGACTCGCACCACAATGAATCGTAAATTATATCGGTAATTATTGTATATGACAAACAACTGTATACATTTCTCAGAAGTTGTTCGTCTGCAAGTAAGAGTTTGTGTTCCACACTAATGCCCCTGGTTGGCGCACGGTCTATATGTTTAATCTGCCACGTGTTAAGGGTTTGAATTAGTCAAAAGTCCATATTAAGTCAAGGTTTAAGTGATGTTGGATTATATGGAAGGAATAAGGAATGTCATAAACAAAAACTTTGTAAGTATCCAAGTACAGTGTTGCAAAAAGGTACAAACTGAGCCGCGTTATGTGAAAACTGGGCTGCATGCAAGTGCGCAAAGTGTCGCACCAAATTAGCCTGTTCAGTCGCTCATTCCGCTTACACTGGGTTATCGTTCAGAAGAGACCTCATTTAAAATAAAAATTCCATAAAAGCGGAAAGTAACGCCATTATATGTATAACTTAGCACGCAAAACAAACACAATTATGGCAATGCAACATGAAATAACACCGCTATGTGAACTTGACTTGATGTCAATTTAAATGCAGCACCCAGTAATTGATAAACGTTGTCGATATAGTGAATATTATTAACTGGGATGTATTTATATACGTTTTCACCAATCGTGACTAATCATGACATGCAATTGAAACTCAATATTTTGAAGCATGTTATTCTTATTATACATTTGTTTATTTTGTAATGTTCCAAATAAAGACCACTATACAATGAAAAACATAATTGATTCTATTTAAAAATCTGTATATTCGAATTTATTGACTGTAACAGTTCATACATATTTATGAATGAACATTTTTAAACTAAGAATGTTTCTCGCCCTATCTTCTAAATAAATCATGGTGGTACCAGAATCGCTGTAAAATAACCATAAAATATAACTTGCTATCATAGAGAAATATCTTCAGTTTTCAACGTATATTATCATTTTTTAGTCGACAAGAGCGATTAAAGATTGGCCGATTATTGTTGATGTTATATGCTTTAAATTGTTTTCCGACACTAAAAGTCATGAAGAAAACTATTACTCGTAGAATAAATATAGCAGGACACCAGATAAAGTATTTGTATGCCATTTTATAATTTAGTTTCAAGAGACATGAAACTCTCATTGAAACGAATTTAAACCGGCCTTGGATTAACCAGAGGCGATATCCCATGCAGTGTTACTTGATTGTGTGTTAACAGTTTGTTGTGTGTTAGCGTGTGTTGTATCTGGTGTTGTTGTGCTGTGTCATATTGGAGGGAAATTGGTTCGTACCCATAAATATAAAAGGAGCCCGTGCTAGTTTAAGGTTTCTCTCCTTCTACTGCAGCTGAAGTTTCACTTAGTTAACGTAAATGTGAAGCCTGATTACAAAATCCACCTAGCGGTTATCTCCCCACGGCTACTGGCGATAACCACTGCCATCACAAGAAAATCCTTCCAGATCTGGAAGGATTTTATTTTTTTGTTTAAGTATTATATAATGAAAAGTAATATTAGTTTCTTTTATATTTTGAAAATAGTGTATAAGTTTACGTTCATTATAACACCATAAATTACCTAAATTAAAAATAACGGGTATATTATTGAACCACGTGGCTCGGCTATCATCACGTGGTTCGTTATAACGGCAGGGATTTGATATCAAGCTATGCTCGGAACCAGTCAAATCTCTGTGCGGAGATTGGCCTGATTACCTACCATCGGGTGCTTATTTGGTGTTCTTTCAAACGAAGTAGTTTTCAGTGAAATTATTGTCGTTTTCTTCCTTTAGAACCAATGCCTTATTAAAAAGGACTGAATTAGTTCCGATAGACAGTGGCTACGACAAGCTGGTTAAAATCATATTCTCTCATTCATTTACATAAAATACGCTACTAGTGAGCACCTCAGAACCACCTACCGACGGTACCAACTGACACCGTTACAGTCCGTAAATAAAATCTCGACTTAACTTAATAGGGACCACAGTCTGGTAAATGACCGCATATATGACGTCACGAGTATCTGTAAGAGCGTAATAGGGACCACAGTCTGGCAACTGACCACATATATGACGTCACGAGTATCCGTAAGAGCGTAATAGCGACCACAGTCTGGTAAATGACCAGGCCCCGTGTTCACAAAACGATTTTGCAATCGAAAATCGATTTTAACTGACATCGATTTTCATTTTTGCCTATCAACTACAATGGAAATCGATTGTCAATGACAAGCAAAATCGATTTTCAATTGCAAAAAAATGTTTTGTGAACACGGGGCCAGATATATGACGTAACGAGTATCCGAAATAGCGTATTAGGGGCCACAGTCTGGTAATTGATCACAAATATGACGTCATGAGTGTCCGTAATTGCATAATAGGGACCACAGTCTGGTAATTGAGCACATATATGACGTCACGAGAATCCGTATGATCGTTATAGAGATCAGATCTGGTAAATGATCACATATATGACGTCACGAGTATCCGTTATAGCGTAATAGCGACCAGAGTCTGGTAATTAACCACATATATGACATCACGAGTTTATGTTAAAGCGTAATAGAGACCACAGTCTAGTAATTTATCACATATGTGATGTCACGAGTATCCATAATAGCGTAATAGCGACCACAGTCTGGTAATTGGCCACATATATGACGTCACGCGTATATGTAATAGCGTTATACCGACCACAGTCTGGTAATTGACCACATATATGACGTCACGAGTATATGTAATATCGTAATAGCGACTACAGTCTGGATAATGACCACATATATGACGTCACGATTATCCAAAATAGCGTAATAACGACCACAGTCTGGTAATTGACCACATATATGACGTCACGAGTATATGAAATAGCGTAATATCGACCTCAGTCTGGTAAATGACCACATATATGACGTCACGAGTATCCGTAATAGCGTAATAGCGACCATAGTCTGGTAAATGACAACATATATGACGTCACGATTATCCATAATAGCGTCATAGCGACCAGAGTCTGGTAAATGACGACATATATGACGTCACGAGTATCAGTAATAGCGTAATAGCGACCATAGTCTGGTAAATGACCACATATATGACGTCAAGATTATGCATAATAGCGTAATAGGGACCACAGTCTTGTAATTGATCACATATATGACGTCACGAGTATCCGTATTAGCGTAATAGAGACCACAGTCTGGTAAATGACCACATATATGACGTCACGAGTATCCCTTATAGCGTACTAGCGACCACAGTCTGGTAAATGACCACATATATGACGTTACGAGTATCAGTAATTGCGTAATAGCGACCAGAGTCTGGTAAATGACCATATATATGACGTCACGAGTAACCATAATAGCGTAATAGCGTAATAATCAGAAGACCGTTACATCTTGATTGTCGATATTATATTGTATGCTATTGGTACATATAATTATCAACATAATATGTACATGTATGGTAAGCCTTTTTAAACTATTCATTGTTACTAAAACGTACTTAGTTTGCGTAGTAACATCGCGATAAACCATAAAGACAGCGTGACCTTTACGTTGCGTTGTTTTAATCCATCCTGAATACTCGTCCAAATATAATTAAAGCAGTCTCTAAAGATCCTACAGGGATCATAACGGAACTGTACGCCATACGAAGAACATTGACATTGGCAGCTGACCCCAATAACATAGACTTTTAGACACAAACGACATGGACTTTGGCCTTCCACAAGAAGAACATTGACATTGATCGATATAAAGACAAACAGAACTTTGTCCTTGACCTTAGACACATAAAACATTGACCTTCATGTAAGCTATGATTAACCTTAATCACTAAAAACATTGACAGTGACCTTTGATTCAACTAACATTAATAACGTCCATACTATCTCGACTAAACTTAGTAGCAAGGTGCGAAATCTGAATTTAGAATTTTGTCAACGGTGATGTTATACATTATATCGTCCGAATTTCTTCTTTGGTAAACGCTCAGGCGCACGGTGAAAATGCGCGAATAATTTCATTTTATCAAACTCTCTGCAATTTATTAAAACAAAATTCAACTGACGAAAACTGGATTCAATAGAAACGGAATTCCAAAATTAAACAAAGTATGCTGATGTACTTTAAGTCAACATATTCTGTCATTTAAACGGTTTTATTTCTCGATTCCACGAACAAGTAACAAAGAACGACTCGAAATCAGGAAACCTTAACAAATTGCGATGGAATTACAGCTAACGTCAAATTCCTCGAGCGCCTAAAGTTTCACGGGCCGCTATCGCTACTAACTCACGTTTATTTGTCAGATTGAGCCATTAAGCGCCAGTAGATCGGCGCCACTCCTTTTTCAAAGTCTGAAATGAATTTAAAATTTGTCTTTTCTGAGTGAAAGATAAATTTAAAACGTTTGACAATTTGCCTGCTGTGCGATTATGTAATGGGCTATAAAATGATACATCTTTTAAGAATTGCATAATCGAATGTGTCATTACGAGTGGCTTTATGTTAATTATAACTTGAACAAGTGATCCATATAACTTTCGAGAATTGATACTCTGTTGTTGTGATCCAGGACTGATGTTGAACAAGTGTTGTTGAATTACAGTCTTGTTCATATATTTCGAGCTGATGTTCTTGCTGTTCTATTGTTGATGTGTTGATGATGTAATCATATTGGCAGCGTCTCAGTGTTTATAAGTGCAGAGCTACTTTACAACGGTTAAAACATTCATTGCTATGCGTTGACCGTTTCTAAGCGGTGACACTAGTTTTATTCAGTTTTCTGTATGTTTGTCAGAGCCTCGTTCTTAGAAAACGGGGCTTAATACATGTGCGTGAAGTGCCGTCCCAGAATCACGTACGACTCTTTCCGCTTTTATTGCATTTTTCGTTTAAAGGAAGTCTCTTCTGAGCGATAAAATATATTTACAATTTGTTCCTATCACAAACTAATAACCAAGAACAATGTAGGGGTTGAGAATTTCAATCGCTTTGTTAATGTCGTTATTTCGAGAAGACGAAACAACGAGATAAAACCCACGCATAAATCAATTTTAAAGTTATTGCGAACAAGTTTACTTTTAATTTGATATGTATTCGAAAAGTCATTCCACATGGGTTGTTGTTCACGTCGAGTGTCAGAGACATTACGGGACGTCACTTAGAGAAACACAATATTTTGAAGCATGTAATTCTTATTATACATTATTTGTTAATTTTATAATGTTCCAAATAAAGACCACTATACCATGAAAAAAAATAATTGATTCTAGTTGAAAATCTGTTTTTTTCGAATGTATTGGTTGTAACAGTTCATTAATCTTTATGAATGAACATTTTGTAAACTAAGAATATTTCTTGCCCGATCTTCTTAAGAAATCATTGCGGTACACGGAATCGTTGTACAATAACCATAAAATATAACTCGCTATCGTAGATAAATATGTATTTTCTTTCTATAATTGATTTCGTTGGAGATTACTTCAGTTTTCAACTTAGATTATCAATGTTTAGTCGACAACAGTGATTAAAGATTGGCCGATTATTGTCGATGTTATGTGCTTAAAATTGTTTTTCGATACTAAAAGTCATGGAGAGAACTATAAGTCGTAGGATAAATATAGCAGGACACCAGATAATGTATTTGTATGCCGTTTAACTTTTTTTCCAAGAGACATGGGAATCTCATTAAACCAGTTTAACCCAGCAAAAGCATTAACCAAAGGCGGTATCCGCAGTGTTACTTGATTGTGTGTGTTGTGTCTTGTGTTGTTGTGCTGTGGCCCATTGTTGGAAAATTGGTTCGTACCCATAAAATGGCATAAATATAAAAGGAAACCGTGCTATTATAAGGTTTCTCTCGTGCTATCTAAATTGAAGTTTTGCTTAGTTTTCGTAAATGTGAAGCCACATTGCCCACCACCGGGTGCTTATTTGGCATATCTTGTTTTAAAGTCCCACTCCCAAATATTTAACATGTAAATACATAAGCAAAAGGCTGTTATACAGAAGAAAACCTCGTTTCTTTCAAACGAAGTAGTTTCCATTAAAATAATCGCACTTTTATTCCATTAGAACCGATGCCCTTTTAAAAAGGATCGAATTAGTTTCCATTGACAGTGGTTACGGCAATCTGATAACAATAAAAACCCTCATTCAATAACACGTCATACCTTAATTATGAGGAGCTAAGGACGGCCTACTAACGTTCACAAACTAACACCGTTAGAGTCGTCAATAAAATCTCGACAATACATAGTATATGTGTACAAACCCGCATTAAGAACTCGATCAATGCTGATTTTATATATATCGTCCAAATTTCGTCTTCGGTTAACTTTTAGGGGCACGGTGACAACGCGCCATTATTTATTTTTTTCCCACCTCTGAAATTTCTTAAAAACAAAATTCAACTGACGGAAACTGGATTCCATAGAAACAGAATTCCAAAATTTAACAAAGTATGTTGATATATTTAAAGTCAACATATTCTGTCATTCAAACTCTTTTGTTTCTCGATTCCACGAACAAGTAACAAACAACGACTCGAAATCAGGAAAGCTAAACAAATTGCGATGGAATTACAGCTCATGTCAAATTCCTCGAGCGCCCAAAGTTTGACGTCCCGCTATCGCTACTTACGCACGTATATTTGTCAGATTGAGACATTAAGCGCCAGTAGATCGGNCATAACGCATTTATTAATAGTACATTCCGTCTTCCCCTGACGATCTACTGAACCAGCTCTGACCCTGAACGTCTTGGGGATGGAATTTACCGGTAATGCGTAATTGTATTTGAGGGCATTCCAAGGCAGTCAATTGAATCGGGTAAGAGCATGCATACTAATTCCATGAATTTATTAACCATTTTGGCGATATATTTTAATTCAAATTAGCTTCTTTTTTTCTTACAAACTATACATGGTTTCGAAAATTAGATGTTGGTATGTTTGTACACACAGAAATACATGTTTATATTCGTTTGCAAGCAGTACTAGTGATATAAGTTCTCTTCAGTTGATCCATGGGAAGTAACATTAAGGGCATCACGTGACGCTGTGCATAAGATTGCGTGCATTTTAAAGGACCCGTGATCCGCTTCAGTTATTCTTCTCGACCAGATGTTGTACCGCGGCGGCCGGCTTGAGCACAGCAGGAAAGGCACATACATCCCTGCAAGTCTGTCCGAGCATTTTTTTTTCAAACATGTTTTTGAAAAACGTTTTCCTTTATCCCTTCTGTTTTCTTACCTCTTTCGTTATAAGTTACACATATAATACAATATATCTGATAATATAAATGATCTCTGTAGTTCTGTACTTGTGTAAAACTTGATGCTTCGAGAATAACATATTGAAACAAAAAATGAGTTTTGCCGCCCGTGCTGTCAACCCGCGTACCATATGCGCAAGATGAGACGGAAAATAATACTATAAATTGTTATCAGCTTGAGTGATTGTCAATACAAATTGCGATTATTATTATATTTATGTGTTGTGCTTACATCATTTAACATGCATTGGGTTTAAGTAAATCAGCAACAATATAACTTAACGGTACTTACCTAAAGAATTGCTGTCAAGCTTTATCGCCCATACCTTTTTTGTTTCTGCGTTGCTATGCAACGATAACATATTTTAATGAAAACCTGATGACCCAAACAAGATCCCTAATGGTAAAGCGGTCTATAGCATATAAGATAAGTCATCATGTTAGTGTTGTTTTAACAAAACCAGAGTTCAAATACAGCGAAAATGACGCCAACGTCAAACGTAAAATACATCGCAAATGACTTCAACGTCAAACGTTAAATGTAACATTACATAACTCGACGAAAATTCGCATAACTTTGGCGTTTCTTTGCCGATTTTTTTTTTTTTTACCATGCAATATTAAAATGAATGCGCTATTAAAATCGACACAAAAACAAACATGTGAAATTTTGTCATTAAGGCATGTTTTGTCGCGACGCGGCCCAATTATATAAACTCGATATCATGATATAATCAATCAAAAATATAAATGATTTGTACACACTGAAATTCACGTCACTCTCTCTAAGTATTCAAATGTGTAACTTGAACTTGCTTACGACACAATGCCAAATACACCAACTGAATATGTCTGTATGTTTGAGGCGCACTGTAAGATATTTCAAAGTTGCTGTTTTCCTTCATACAAACATACTCATACGAAATAAATGCTAATCACTTTATTGCTGATATGGCTGGAAAAAGAGCGGCATTTAAAAAAAGCATAATAACAAGCGCCATAATATCGGTAGAAACAATATTCTTCAATATGTGTCATTACACATGTTCAAAACAACCATGGGCAATCGAAAACAAATAGCAATACTATTTAAACCGACAGTACTACAATGTATTCACCGAACGTGTAACCTGTAACGGTTTTGTTATAGTATGTACATAAAAAATCATTATAGCTATACCGTGTAACCTGTGTATCATAATCATTACAACAATGCTTATATTTACTGTCTTTTTGACAACCCTTTTATCTGTTTTTATTTGTTACTTTTTAACGAGCGATAGCATAATTGTTTTTGTTACAAAATGATAACATCGTCAGTCTACATGTTTGTATGTAATAAATATCGTTCGTATAAATCAAACAAAATTACAATACACTATATCGGTGCATGGATGGGTTGCATATAAGGCTCCGTCCACCCTTACCGATCTGATAGCGCAGCTTTTGAACACCGCAAAACAAAGAACAATCTCAAACGAAATAATGATGGTATAAACTCTTTTCAACAAATATGCATAGGTTTTTTATACATCCTGTCGTTTATCAATTCAATTATGTACTTGGTTTCATTGTTTACTAGGTTGATAGACATAATTTCATGTTCTCAAGTTCAGTCTTTGTTTGAGTATTCACGATATTAGCACCGAAATACCGACGTCTATACATTGCGGTTCAAACGAGTGCATTGACATAGTTAATACATAATACTGATAAGGACATACTTGCCCTTCGTGTTATTGAACTTTGTTATTCGTTATTGTCAATCAATTTTAAAATAAACAGCTATGAGTTCATGTGTTTGTTGTTGTTTATTTAACAGTCGGAATCGACTAGTGTTTTTTTTTCATGACGGATGTATGTGTGATCCCTTATCAACCAAACTCGTAAATCTCATCCCTTTTTAATGTTTGGAATTCAACGGCTTTTTGTTAACTGTAGCTGATTTATTATTTTGTTTTGTGTGTTTTATCATATATACTCGTAAGATGCTTCGAATTCATTTAATTTAATCTATTGTGCTCATTTAGTTTCTATAAACAGAAAACAATGTTATCGAACAGATCGAACAAAATCCGCTATGTTCCGCGTTCCATAATAGCGATGTTCGCACTATGTCGCATCTTAATTAAACATTGTAGATATAATAAATGCGAACGTTTGATTTTTTCCTATAGGCCTTCCCAAACATGAGACGTGTCATGAGAAAATGTATGTTACTACGTTTTGTATTATTATGTTAAAACATGTATATTAAAATATGTAGATTTAAATTCATTTCAGACATAGCTACTAATTATTGTTAAAACGCCATTGGGCGTCTATGGTAAATTCTAATGAACGGAATTTCGTAAATGTTGCGTATTATAATTATGGATGGGCTAATTTATAATAGTTATAATATAGAGGAATTCTAAGTTGAAAAGGCGATGTAATTTGAGCTAATGTTAATATTAATTATACATGCACATCTTTATATCAGAAGAAACGATACCTGCAAGTTTTACTGTTGTACGTTGAACGGTGTCATTCTTCAGACAGACAGACATACACACAGACAGAGAGAAAATGCCTTATAACGATAACTGTATTACATACGGTTATCGATTCATATACGGTGCGCTTTGAGTGCATTTAAAGTTTGAGAGACAGTGTATTTATTTCACAGTTATATATTTGTTATATAGCGTCATCTAACGTGTCACAATAATAAATTGTCTTAATGTAAAATATCCTATGCAATGAGAAGTTTCCAGAAAAAAATTGTTTCAGGTCCATTGTGGATATGTCTGATGTGTTTGCGTATAGAAAAAGGTAAATCGATTTTGTAACATGATTGTGTGTGAAATGTATTCCGCATTCGGACATGATTGTATTCAATTTCACAGTCAATGATCCCTGACGTGCAATATGTTAATATGTTTTGGAAAATGTTTCACATTTTTTTTTCCAAAAGAAATAATTTCTTACATGTGTTATCAGGTTTCCTGACCAAACCACAACCTTCCAGGTTTGTAAATTTATTTCACATAAATATATATATATATATATATATATACTATTACATAAGACTATTACGTGCATATTAATATATA
>VMBQ01004003.1:56549-69755 GCA_007657795.1 Dreissena rostriformis
AATACAGTAGAATCCACTTAATTGAATATCTGATTATCGAATAATCCTGTTAATTGAATAGAAATTGAAAACACCAAACCTTTTGCATCTCTTCCCATTGTAAAATATTCGCTTAATCTGATAGGAAATTTGGGGTAATCCGGTTAATGGAATAGCCAAAAATCGATTGCACACTATAATCCAGCATATAATCCAGCGTAGAATGTCATAAATCTCCAAGGATACGCATCGTATCGACGATTTTGACAGACACCCTCCATTGACTGCCTTTGTTTTCATTTCACACCATGCACTATGCAGCGTCTGTCAAGCGTCACGTGACTAACAGGTGTAGTAACAGGTGTAGAATGTGGGCTAAGTACAATGCAAACATTGGAGTCTCCGGTAAAAACAACACCTATTGCAAACTGGCGAGTAACACACTTCAACAGTTTGTTGCCGATTAGAAACAATTAAAGAGTGTGTTGCCGATTAGAAACAAACTGTTGATGTGTCTTGCTCGACAGTTTGCAATAGGTGATGGAATGTGACACTATATTCTCAGTTCGTGTATATAAACCTACACAACTGCGTCACAGTAAATCATATCTAAACATGATGTCGAACAAACGAAAACGCGCACATTTGTCAAAACATTGCAGTCTAACACTGTTGATCATGTTTTCATAATAACCAAAATTAAATCCAGTCTTGACCAGATTTTCCGGTAGAAAATACACAGTATGTACTTTATCTCTTTCAATACTAAACTAACTTCCGACAGTGTATACACCCACGCTAATTTTCGCGCGCTTTTTACCAGGACAATACATGCACAACAGATGTTGCTAGCGTAAGCGTTGGGTAAGCAATAAAATTGGAAAAATCATTACACGCACGCTTTACATGCTTATGGCGTGACATTGTACATTGCCGCAAAGAATTTGAGCACGCTTTTCTCGAGATAAAGGATTAAAACACACTTTACATTTTCACTTTATATGAAGACTGTGATAATATTGAGTAAAAATTAAATTGGGAAGAGTGTTTCGGATTACAAATTTAATCATGCGCATTTGAGAATTCAACAAAACACGGAATACGGACCAAGTTCTAGGAAGCTCATACTTCGGTACGATGCGTTTTTTTTCCGGATTATTTGACCTTCATAACATTGGAAATATAACTGATTTCGTATAATTGAATACTCCGGTTAATTGAATATTCGGACATGACAAATAGGCTATTCAATTAAGCGGATTCTACTGTATTTGTATCGTTTTGTATCATTTTATACCATATAGCAAAAAAACCTACCTACCAGGCCTTTTTCTGCCTATCTCACGGGTCCGATAGTTGGACCCATTCCCCATGCCAAATATGCATATTTTTCCCCCCCCCCCCCAAAAAAAAATTTTTTTTTTAGAAAGAATAGAAAGAAGTGTCTTATGACTTATGATTACGAGAATCTATAGCTCAATTGCATTTTTTAAACAACCTACAAAATATATAACCATAATTTATATGATTTTTTTCCAAAATGGCTGTAAAACCCACTGCCCAAATAATTCTTTTGTCAATGAAAATTCTTCCCTATTTGGAAGATTTTGCGACTCGAAAAATCCCCATTTTGCTAGGTACTTTTTCCCCAAATAGACAGAAAAAGCCCTGCCTACCTACCCACCTTAAAAAAAGTGGGTCGGGTAACTCCAAACAAACAATTTATTAGGGTCAGCCCCACGGAGATTCATATTGAAATCTTGTATCATATCTGAGATATAGCCCTGAACAATTACATTCAAGATAATGTAGGATTTTGATTCTTGTGCAAGGCAATTCTCCTCATTGATATCAATCCACCCATGAAGTTTCATGTTGAAATCTTGTATTGTATCTGAGAAAAGTTACACCATACACAAAACAAAGGGCAATAACTCTTATTTAAGAAAGTGAAAGGTTATGGATCTTGTGCATGACACTTCTCCTCATTGGTATCTATACACCCATGAAGTTTCATGTTGATATCTTATATTTTTCTTAGATATAGCCCTGAAAAGTTTGTAACGGACGACCGACATTGCCAATTCTATATCCCTCTGCCTTTGGTGGGCAATAATAATACAATAAATTGTTGGGAGACAATTTTCACAAATCCAATAGCAATAGCCAAAATCAGTTAAAACTGTTTGATCAAGCAAATCAAATGCTGGTTACGACCCAAAAGTTTTGCAATGATATTATTATAATATTAAAGTACTTGAATCATGTTTACACTTTCAATCAACCCTTGTGTATTTGAATTGGTCATTCTACATGTATATCAATAAGGAGTTTTAAATCCACTGATTTGGGAAAAGATAATTTGATATAACTCTTTATAATAATTCTAATTAAAAAAACAAAATCATATTAATCATTATTATTTCCTCATGAGGCCGAATTTCGGCTATAAAATCGGGCCAGAGAAACCTGATTTCTTATCTCCAGTATTTTTTTAAAATATTTGTTTAGCCTGAATGGTAATTTTTTTCTTCATTTCATAACATTTAGAAAACAGCAAACAATGAACAAACTAAAATAAAAGCACTGACCATCATGATGTCCACCATTTTGTTTTTGACTTTTTTGCTCNTAAATCAATCCATTGCAAAATGCCTTTTAAATTTCTGTATGTATGTTTGATCGAGTCAATGTTTTTTTCACCAATTTGGAATTGGAGTCGTTAAGATTGGGAAAAATTGTGTCGTTCTGACTTAAATATGAGAAATTTGTTTTCTTTTTTGAGTTGCTAACAAATCTTTAAAATTGAAAATTAAAGTATTTGAGTGTTATAATTTTTTTAGCTCACCTTAGCACAACGTGCTCTTGGTGAGCTTTTGTGATCGCCTTTTGTCCGTCGTGCGTCGTCAACATGTACCTTGTTAACACTATACAGGCCACATTTATTGTCCGATCTTCATGAAACTTGGTCAAAACACATGTCCCAATGATGTCTTGGACTAGTTCGAAAATGGTTCTGGTTTTTTGAGAAACATGGCTTCCAGGGGGCGTGGCAGTTTTCCTTATATGGTTATATAGTAAAAATTTGTTAACACTAGTTGTCACATTTATTGTCTTCATGAAACGACATTTGTCTCAATGATATCTTGGACGAGTTCCTGTTGGTTGAACAACTTTGCTGCAAGGGGGCGGGGGTGTTTTCCTTATATGGCTAAAGTAAAACCTTGTTAACACTCTAGAAATCACATTTATTGTCGAATCTTCATGAAACTTAGTCAGAACATTTGTTCTAATGATATCTCGGATGAATTTGAAAATGGTTCCGGTCTGTTGAAAAACATGGCCACCAGGGGAAGACACATTTTTTTCTTATATGGCTCTAGTGAAACCTTGTTAACACTCTAGAAGTCACATTTTTAGTGCAATCTAAATAAAACTTAGTCAGAACACTTGTTCTAATGACTTCTTGGTCGAGTTCAAAAATTCTTTTGGTTTGTTTAAAAAACATGGCCGCTGGGGGCGGGGCAGTTTTCCCTGAATGGCAATGGTGAAAACTTGTTGATGCTATATAAGCAACATTTATTGGCCAATCTTCATGAAACATTTGTCCAAATGAAATCTCGGCTGAGATTGAAACTGGGTCATATGAGCTCTAAAACAATGTCACTTGGTCAAATTTAAAAAACATGTAAATATTCTAGAAGTCACTTTTTGGTCCAATCTTCATAAATCAGCTTGCACTTTTCCAAAATAGTCTAGTTCCTTAGGGTCTCAGGTGAGCTCCTTAGGACCCATGGCCGTCTTGTTGAGGTTATATTTATAGAGCCGGATAAGGAACTGAACTAAATGTTGATTAATGATTTGGAGGGGGGGTTAGGAACCTTCAACTGGCAATTTTAGGCAGTCATTTGGGAAAAATATATACTTTTTAAGATTTGACCAAAGAAATGCAACATGAGAGTTGCAAGATGTGGCTGTCTGCTCCATTAAAACATTATGGACACTCATTTAAGGAAATCTGAGATATCTTGTGGCAAATGAACAAAATTGTATGACTTGCATGGTTAATTGTTAAATTAATTTGAATTGCTTGCTGCCTTCATCCAGATTAAAACAATTGGTGACAAAAAGCTCTGTGACAAAATTTCAGAAACTACCGGTAATTTTTAAAAGTGACAGCATTCAACCTTTTATGATACCGCACCAAAATACTGAATGCATGCAAAAAAAAAAAAAAAATATTCACTGTAAGCTTCATTTTGCTATTCATTTACTGTTAAATTTTTTATATCATTTACGAAAGATTTTATATTCCAGGTTAGAAAATTACGATGTGTACGTGAAGGACATTATCAAGTACAAATGGGAAGGATCGTCCAGTCCTATCCTGGAAAAGTCTGAATTCAAACAACTTACCTTGCGTGAGAAAGTGGAGCTTATACTGGCCATCTGTGAATTCAGATTAGATACAGAAGATGTTGTCGAGCAACTTAAGGTAACATGATGATGAAGTAGATTTTCAGCTCATCACCATTGTCAGCGTTTAATCTCTTTGAAATTTATAATGCAATAGAGTTTTGGATATCTGACATGACTACAGAATCACAATAATTCAGTTGAGGACCCAATAGGCTATATTCCAACTATTGAGTTGAACTTTATCATTTTATCATTGCCTTGAATTATTTCTTTGAGGATAACTGCCTGCAGTATTGTATTTCCTTGATAATTGTGATTATCAGACAAGCAAATTTCATTATAAAGGCGTTATTTGTATTTACAACACTGCAAATGCTCAATTTATGTTTTATGATAATGGTGAGTTTAAGCTTATTTTATTACAACATTATTTGGGAGAATTGGGGATAAACTGTGACTGTTTGCATTGAAGGGGTTTGAAGGTGACAGTATGCGTGTTGAGCCCCTTGGTAAGGACAAGGAGGGAGCCACCTACTGGTATTTCTATGGGACCAGGCTTTATAAAGAGGACCCACCACCCAAGAAAGAGCTGTCCAAAGAAGAAAAAAGGTAATTATGTTAACATGTGGTTAAACAATAAATGGCTCGTAATAAATATTAGATGTGCTTCAAGAGCTTTCTTGATGATGTCATGCTTAAGTAGAGAACAGCAAATGCTTTTTAAAGCAGCTGTTAAGAATTATTACCGGTAATTATCACTAAACTTGTGCAGTTATTGTTTGCAATAGACATCTTATCAACAAAAATTCTGGAAGAGCATTGATATTTGTACAATACAGCCATAATGGTTATATTATTGTTGCATATAATGTTCATCCCAAAGCTGATGGTATCTCTTGACAAAATCAGCACATACACACAGAGTGTACTATATTCCATGCATTTTCTAACACAGACATTGTAACATGTGTTTGGTAAATAAAGAACAGTTTTCAGTTGAATAAACGTTATATATTTAATCTTTATGTTAATAAAAGATGCATAGAATTACATTTGATGGTTAGAGTCTTCAAGTAGACAACTCAAATGAAAGCAATTTTTAGCTCACCTGTCACGAAGTGACATGGTGAGCTTATGTGATTGTGTGATGTCCGGCCTCTGTCGTGTGTCTGTCAACAATTTTGTTTGTGTAGACAGTAGAAGTCACAGTTTTCATCCAATCTTTATGAAATTTGGTCAGAATGTTTATCTTGATGAAATCTGGGGTGGGATTGTATTTGGGTCATCTGGGGTCAAAAAACTAGGTCAAATAATAGAAAAACCTTGTGTAGACAATAGAGGTCACAGTTTTCAGCCAATCTGTATGAAATTTGGTCAGAATGTTTATCTTGATGAAATCTGGGTTGGGATTGTATTTGGGTCATCTGGGGTCAAAAACTAGATCACTAAGTCAAATCATAGAAAAACCTTGTGTAGACAGTAGAGGTCACAGTTTTCATCCAATCTTTATGAAATTTGGTCAGAATGTTTATCTTGATAGAATCTGGGGTGGGATTGTATTTGGGTCATCTGGGGTCAAAAAACTAGGTCAAATAATAGAAAAACCTTGTGTAGATAATAGAGGCTACAGTTTTCATCCAATCTTTATGAAATTTGATCAGAATGTTTATCTTGGTGAAATCTGGGTTGGGATTGTATTTGGGTCATCTGGGGTCAAAAACTAGGTCACTAGGACAAATAATAACAAAAACTAGTGTAGACAAAAGAGTTTACAGTTTTCATCCAATCTTTATGAAATTTGGTCAGAATGTTTATCTTGATGAAATCTGGATTGGGATTGTATTTGGGTCATCTGGGGTCAGAAACTAGGTCACTAGGTCAAATCATAGAAAAACCTTGTGTAGACAATAGAGGTCACAGTTTTCATCAGATCTTAATGAAATATGGTCAGAATGTTTGTCTTGTTAAAATCTGGGTTGGAATCGAATTTAGGTCATCTGGGGTCAAACACGAGGTCACTAGGTCAAAGTTTAAAAAAAATATTGTGTAGACAGTAGAGGTCACAGTTTTCATCCAATCTTAATAAAATTTGGCCAGAATGTTAATCTTGATGAAATCCGGGTTGGGCTTGTATTTGGGTCATCTGGGGTCAAAAACTAGGTCACTAGGTCAAATCATAGAAAAACCTTTTGTAGACAATAGAGGTCACAGTTTCCATCAGATCTTTATGAAACTTTGTCAGAATGTTTATCTTAATGACATCTGGATTGAGATTGTATTTGGGTCATCTGGGGTCAGAAACTAGGTCACTTTGTGTAGACAATAGAGGTCATAGTTTTCATCCGATCTTAATGAAATATGGTCAGAATGTTTATCTTGATAATATCTGATTTTGGATCGTATATGGGTCATCTGGGGTCAAAAATAGGTCACCGGGCCAAATCTAGTAAAACCTTGTGTAGATGAAAGATATCAGAATGTATTAATTGATGAAATCTGGCTTGGGATTGTATATGGGTCATCCGAGGTCTTTTAACATTAACTGACCAAGCTCGACTAGCTATCACATCTCCTGGTGTTGTCTGTCTTTCATCTAAATTTGGATTGCACACGAAACAACAGGGGTCAAAACACAGTCAAGAGGTCATATCTGTTTGAACTCTAGAATGTTGATTCGAGTATAGCCATACAATTGATATGATGTGATCAGGTTTCATTTGCCATCTTGAATCAAAATGTACATAATATTATAAAGAGCTTGTAGGAGCTCCTGTTCATGTATAATACCAGTTTTCCTCAGATGAGCGATCTAGGGCCATCTTTCAAAACTGCACCCACAGCGGAGCGTTGGCATCCGCTCTGCGGTGCTCTTGTTTTAGCTATGGTCCTGCAATTTGGCCCATTTGTACTTTATGATATAGCTAGCCATAGTCTGATAGAATTTAAGTTGATGTAGCAAGGTTAGTCAGGTGAGCGATTCAGCGCCATCATGGCCCTCTTGTCTTCATTATTTGTTGCACTGTTGACCTCTATATACAAAATGATGTTTTTTTTTAGGGCTCAGGAAAAGAAACGTAGAGAAGAGTTAAAACAGAAAAGGGATGAGGAAAGAAAGCAAAAGAAGGCTGACAAAAGCAAGCTTAAAGCAACTAAACAAGCAGTTTCTAAAAGAACCATCAAGGCTGCTGAGGAAGAAGATGATGGCAATGTCCGTAGAAGTGGTCGTATTCGGAAAAAGAAAGTTTTGAAAGAAAGGTATTAATAATTGTGTAAAGCCATTTTCGGTAAGCTGTGTTCAGCTGTCACTGTGGTTGAGTGTTTGTGCGTGTGTCTGTTGGCCTCAGTTTGTCCGGACTGTAACTTTGTTATTTATTAAACAATTTTAAAATTACTGGCTACAAATGCTCATCATGTAAAGACAGTGTGTTGAAGGTAAGATTGTGTTTCTAGCTCAAAGGTCAGTGTCACTCTTAGGAGTCAAAGGTAGAATCTAGGGTATAATAGGGGTTGTCTGGACTTTAGCCTTGAAACATTGCTGACAGCCATCTTGTTTGTCTCATTACTCTTGCATATGAACATGATGCATGTTGCATGTACAATATACATATCAATCAATGAAAACAATGAAATTTTACATTAAACAAAGAAGAACCAAAATCAGGACCCGAAAAATACTTCATAATAAAGGTGACTTCGGATTATTGGTGTTCGAAATAATGGTGTTGAAGTGTATTTGGTACGCATGTGTATCTGGACAACACCTTTCCATGCGCATGAAATTTTTTAACTTGGGGGTCCGTGTTCAGGTTTCAAAATCTGCGACCGCGATTCAAAAAAATCTCATAATGTCTGTGTCCCTTCAGATATTTCTTTCATATTTGGTACGCATGTGAATCTGGACAAGACCTAAAAGTTTTGACTCCTGCGACCTTGACCTTGAACTAAGGGTCCGCGTTTAGATTTTGAAATCTGCGACCGCGACCCAAAAAAGGTTCATAACTACTATGTCTTGAGCTTTACTTTAAACGTTAATTTTTTTTTATAGATTTTTCTTATGCCCCTGGCATCTACGATGGGGAGACATATAGCGTTTGTCCTGTCTGTCCGTCCGTACACAAATCTTGGTTAACCAATTTTGACCGTTTCGTCTGACATCAATACCACTTGCCACAGAGCTCAGCATCACCCAACCTCATTTTGACCTTGACCTTATTTTGGACTTAGACTTATTGAAATGGGCCAATTTCTTGGTTAACCCATTACCATCAGGCGACACATCCAACTCGCAGAGTTCTAGTTAGTTATAATCATCTTGAGCAGTTATTTAATATTCACCAAATTCAGATAATTGTCAAACATATACCTGCATGCAATTGTTCTGATGGTGTTATTCCTAACATGATTGAAGATTCTTAAACCATTTGACGAAAATAGAATCCCTGAATACTGGTTGTGTAGTGCCCCATATGTCATCCAATCATTCATTATTTACCTGTAACTGTTGTTTAAATGAGCCTCATTCTGGGAAAACGTGGCTTGATGCATGTGGGTAAAGTGTCATCCCAAATAAGCATGTGCATTCCGCACAGGCTAATAAGGAACGACACTTTTTCTTTCCTCTTTTATGGCTCTTTTCGTTTAAAGGAACTCCCTTTTAAAGGAAAATCCACTTTATGCGGAAAGTGTCGTCCCTGATTAGCCTTTGCGGACTGCACAGGCTAATCTGGGACAACACTTTACTCACATGCATAAAGCCCAGTTTTCCCATAACGAGACTCAAATCGTCTGCTGTGATTATGTTGCAGCTCTTCTTCTGAGAGTCTGGCCTCCAGCTCTGAGGAGGAGGATGAAGAAATGGAGGAGGAGGAGGAGGGTGACTCGGACAATGACCAGCCTGTAGAGGAGAAAACACCTGCTAAAGGCAGAGGCAGGGGTAAAACACCAAAGAAAAATGGAGAAGGAAAAACTCCTGGAAAAGATAAAACTCCTGCTGGGAAGAAAGGAAATACTGGCAGGGTTAGTGAAACAAAGCTCATCAGTTATGTCTGCCATGTCATAATTATCAATTTGAACAGAATTTGAATCAGTTTTATCTATGTTCCATGCAGTTTTGACTGTAAATGCACCTTTATTGGACTTATCTATTTCTAATAGTACAATGTAGGTATATAAAGGGTATGCAAACAAAAACGGATTCGAACAAATACCTAGACTCGCTCTGAGAAAACAGGGTTTAATGCATGCAGACGCACAAGCTTATCAGGGACAACTCTTTCTGCCTAAATTAGATTTTTGCTAAGAAGAGACTTCCTTCATGCAAAAAATTTCATTAAAACAGAAAATGTCCATTTGATTGTAATTGTTGTTACAGGGCAGACGCAGGAGCAGCACCAAAGATGTGAGTGGAGAAGCCACTCCCAGCAGTACCCCTGGCAAACGTCAGAGAGGCAAGAGGCGTGGCACGGTGGAGTCCCCGCCCCCTACACCACAGCATTATGACAGGTGGGGACTTGTTCTTAACTCATTTCTACCTTAGTTAAATATGGACTAAGACTACGCTCAATATTTATACACACTTTAAGGTTTTTAGAGACTTTTAAAATTGCACCCCAACAATAATTTGCAAGTTAGTGTCTGCTTATTGAGAATGGTGAATACTTCATATTTTAGCTACTCGGCATTAAATAATTATACCGTAGGATTTTCTTACTCTACCATTTCATAAAACTAAATCAATTTGTCCAGAATTAGAGTTATGTGACTTTATTTAAATGGAACATACTGTACTTTACGGGCACCCAATTTTTATGCCAAAATGCAGGAAAAGAAATATTTCTCATAAAAAACCCAGCAATGAAAATAGCTAATCAGCTGCCATTTTACTATTGTCTTATGAGTTCATTTCTAGACTGAAACATTGATCAGTGTCATTGAATGGATAACTTTTATTTTGTATTCAAAATATGAAGCGTTTTCATAATCATGAACATAGGAAACATGATTCGGGAGTCCTGTATAGGGTAGTATTTGTTGGTCCGTTAATGTGCACAATCATCATTGTCTACAGTGGTCTCCCTTTGATGTCTTAATCATCTACCCCATCAAGCTCTCCATAATCCTATTTAAAATACAATGTGTAATACAATTATGACTGATTGGGGTATTTTACCATAGGGAATTTGGTTTTAAACAGTTGTGTAAGAATACTGCTTTACATATAAACTCGGAATGCTTTAAAATCCCGCTTTTAAGGCGATGAAAATAATACTCTGTTTGCTGTGCTGATACAATGCTTATTCAACATTGTTGAATGTTCAATATCTATACACATTTTTGTCGTGTTCTGAGAAAACTGGGCACAATGCTTGTGCGTAAAGTGTCGTCCCAGATTAGCCTGTGCAGTCAGCACAGGCTAATCAAGGACGACAATTTCCGGTTTTATGGAATTTTTCGTTTAAATGATGTCTCTTCTTAGCGAAAATCCAGTTTAGGCGGAAAGTGCACAGGCTAATCTGGGACGACACTTTACGCACAAGCATTTTGCCCAGTTTTCTCAGAACACGCCACATATGGTATAACACAGTGTTTTATTTCAAAGTGATACACAAAGCTAAAATCTTGCATGTATTTCCTGTGGTCATGTGTTTAAAACACAATTAAACATAAACTCATTCATTCATTGAAGATGTATAGTGTAGACACTTGTAACAAGTTTCCGAATTCCACCAGTTTTTGTTTTTCAAAATTATGCATGTTAATATTGTTTATGGTTATAATATCTCTGTGCCAGCAGCAAATAAGACGGATCAGGTATTGAGTTACTTCCAGATTATTAAAAATTAATGCAAAATGAACTTGATGCATAAATGGGTCTCAATAGTCAAACAACTTCGACCAATATTGTGGCATTATGGTTCCGAACTGAAGCCTTAATACGTTTTCTCTTAAATTTTGAGAATAAATGTGGATATCAGAGTATAGAGAAATTGTATCCAGGGCCTGTATTCACCAAACAATTCTTAGACTTAAGTCTAAGAATAAAAAAAAATTCTTTAAATTGAGATATTGGTCAATCGCTTTAATTTTGACTCAAACTTGATATAAACCACCTCTGTCTACAGCATTCTTCATGTAGAACATTTTTAAATGAAATAATCACCACTGGAAGCCTGTTTAAATTAAAAGGCTGGACATATTTTTCTTGGTTCTTAGTCTATTCTTTATTCTTAAGTCTAAGAATGGGTTGGTGAATACTGACCCAGGTCTTTCTTGTGAAATTGTGAAAGTTAATAAGCTGGACATATTTAGCATGTACAGTGAATGTCCTATCTGTCTGTATGTCTGTCTCTGGATTCTTTTATACTTTCACAGTTGTTGCTTATGACCATTCGCTATCCATCCATGTAAACCAACCTTTACTTGACCCTGTCAATTGGACTATGCAATGTCTACTAGGGACATTTGTGTTTATCAAACATGGATTTGTGTTTCAATACTGATAAAGCAGTAAGGCTTATCATCATTACTACTAAGGTAAGCTCTTTGGGCCATCATGGCACCTTTGTTTATGTATCATTATGTTTATCACTATCTAATTGGTTCCTCAGTGACACAGAGAATGAGGACATTGACAGCGGGCATGAGTCAGCTGCCTCCGAAGGGTCAAAGTTCTCAGCCAGGTCAGAGGTCAGTGTTACCCCCCAGGTCATTCAGGGATCATCACGACGACCCACGGTGAATCTCAGCCTGCGTAGGGACCTCAGTAAGCCCAGTCCTGAAGAGGAGGACCTTGAAGGGACTGATGACATCCATAAGAAACAGGTAAGTGTTGATTGGATGGAATAGATGAACCTCGCTCTGTCAAAAGGTGGTTTAATGCATGTGCGTAAATTGTCATTTCAGATTAGCCTGTGCAGTCTGCACAGGCTTATCAGGGATGACACTTTCCGAGTTTATTGTAGTTTTTCGTTTAAGGAAGACTCTTCTTGACGAAAATCCAGTTTAGGTGTCCCTGATTAGCCTGTGAGGACTGGACTAAATTATAAACTAATTTCTTGCCATGGTCACATTTCTTGTTTAATTTATAAATGTTCATATTTTAGTATCTTTTACATATCCTTTATTACTACTATAGTTATAAAACTTCAAACATGTGTCTGTTGTCATTATGTTAGGTGACTGACAGAAAATGTACTTCATACTATCAAATCAGAAGAATAAGAGAGAGCGCTCTCTTGGGACAGGTCTTGTTAAAATATTTGTACTTCTGAATCAAAGCTTTCTTATTGACAGGATGATGATGAAGAAGACAATGATCTGACACATGAGAAAGAGGAAGATCCTGATAAAATTGACAGCAAAGATGAACATGGTAAAAGCATTCGTCTGTTACAGGTTTTTTGTAGCTAACCAAAAAGAACCTGTTTGTTTGGGAAGGCAAGAATCAGGATGATCAGAAGTTCATTTGATAATTCCATAAATGAATCATACCTTTTCAGTTGTGAAGGGATTTGTTGCTTGTTTTATTTTGATGCAAAATTGTATTTAGGCTATGCCACAAAAACCTGCAAAATGTTAAACAATTATTAAAACATGGTGATGTTGTCTCCCTTGTCTTGTGCAAACAGTCTAAAATGTATAAGAATATTTTATGGTATCCATGTACAGCCTGTAATGTATAAGAATATTTTATGGTATCAATTTACAGACTTTAATGTATAAGAATATTGTGTGGTATCCATTTACAGCCTGTAATGTATAAGAATATTGTGTGGTATCCATTTACAGCCTGTAATGTATAAGAATATT
>VMBQ01004003.1:72276-85630 GCA_007657795.1 Dreissena rostriformis
ATACACTATAGCTCCTTTATAACGCGATTGACGGGGTCCAATCAACGCGACCGCGTTATAAACGGATCCGCGTTATAAGTTCTGAGCGCATTTATTGGTACAGGTATGGTATTGGTCCCTGTTTATTGCCATGCTGTGTTGTCATTCTCCAATACATGCATATAAACCGAATCACATCGATAACTGTATACATACGGCTTTTATAGTGTGCATATATATCCGATAATCCGAAATAATTACCACAAATGATCCTGACATGTTATGACGAAAAATGTGTTTAAATAAATCTGTTAACACGAGCATATACCTACGCATTATTTCAGAAGTGTAAAGAGTACAGTGCATTATGGGATAGAGCATTCATTAGGTACGGTTCTGACCAATGGACAGCAAATTTAAAATTAGATTAAATGCAATACCTGTCTTACCTGACAAAGAAATGTTTTATTGCGTCATAGGCAGTCATGTAAAAAACGTGCTTCACGGGGACTTTCTGAAACCGGGCAAAAATGAAAGTGAATTTCTGTTAACAATTACTCAGCGTTTGCATGTAAATAAATCGTCTGGATTATTAAAGTAATTTCTCTCACACGTTTTGAAAGATTAAACATACAGAAAGATCTTTTTTATTTATCAAGCATGTATAGCATATATTAAACGATAACACAGATATAGTTTATACACATTAACTTTTAATTAACTTTAATTTGACAATTATACGGGAACCGTAATTATACCGCATTTATAGCGCATTGAACCACCCTGATATGGAACAATGAACACTGACACGCTAGTTTTTCACACCTTTATTGACATTTCACAACAGATTAACACCAATTGCCTGCCCAGTGTCGTTTAACCTCTAAGGGATTAAAATCGGTTAAACGGACTGTTGAATACAGCAATCAAGCTGTGAGCGCCGCCATCTTTGAAGTTTTCTGAGAATACATGAAGTTGTTGCATAACATGGAAGGTAGGAGAAAAAACGGGATCCAAGCACCCCTCACGTTATATTGGATACAGCGTTATAATGGATCGTGTTATAATGGATTTACAGTGTACACCAATTTCCCAATTTGAAGATTTCACGACGCGAATTTTCCCAATTTCAGGGTTTTCACAACTGAATTTTTCCCAATTTTGAGGTTTTCACAACTCAATTTTTCCCAATTGGATTGGTATGGGTACTTTTCCCAATTGGGCAAAAAACATCACTGCAGATTGAAGTAGTGCAGGCGGTGGCCTTAAATAGTTGGTTTCCGGTCAGTAACTTGAAGTTGCATTGACCAATCATTTTGAAACTTTGGATTAAGTAAGCACTCATGGAGACCTAGCTTCTGTTGTCTGGATGAATATATGACACTGAAATTTTGTGTGTATGTAGCTTACACGAGGATCTACCTTGGGTATGCTTTTCGGTCCAGATGGGTCAAGGACAAGGTCACTCTTAGTAAAAAAAAAATGAAAACAGCAAACAGGTGGTTTTCAGTTAAACACTTAAGTTTTCCTTGACCAATGTAATGAAACTTAACATTTTTGTATGAAGACCTAGCTTGAGATTGTATTCGGAGCGTGTCGGTTATAGGTTAAGGTCACAGTTACTAAGAATATTAAAATGGCGTACCCTAAATAACTCGAGTTTCGAAAGATTTATTGCACTGAAAAAAATTGTAGGCAGCTTACATGCAGACCTAGCTTGAGATTGGTTTAAAGTCAGTCAGGTCAAGGCCAAGGTTATTGTTCCTAAAAAAAACGTAATTGTGGTGAATAAAATGAGTTTAGATTGCACTGAAATTGTATGTATAGATTGCTCATATGCAGACCAACACCTAGCAAGGGCGTTCATTTGGAGCTAGGTTGTTAAGTGTGGATCACGCTGAATTAATGTGCCTTTACCGTCCTTTTTATGAATAAGTATGCCTGTTTGGATACATCAGATAATGTCAACGCCAATTTCTGAGCAATGGGTCATTTCAGTGCGTTCTCAATGATTACAAAAGTTTTGTCAATGTGGACACTATTGAATTTGTGTTTAGGGTCATTTGATGAAAAAGTGTTGACAAAAGATTGGTGCATACAGATTAAACAAAAACGTTTCTGCAGAAGAAAAAAAACGTAAAAAGCCTGCCCTTAGAAAATCTTGGGTAGCCCAGTTCAAAGTATTCCAGTGGTTGTGTTACACTCTTTCAGTTGCTGATTCCCAAATAGTGATGGGAATTGAAATCAGTATCAGATGCACACAAGTTAACATAAACAATTGTGTGTGTGTGTTCTTAATTACATTTGAGAAACAGTATTTTACTAAATATGTCAGCTGTTAGCAAATTATTGGCTTTTGTTTACCCAGCTCATGGGTAGAATAATGAGTTAAGCGTTTCCCTTCAACAGCAGTGTTTGAACAGTAAATTACTAAATGGATTTTAAGCTTTCCAGATAGACATAATTATACTGTCAGATATTAGCCTTGAACTGTGAAATAGGGCTTTAATGCATATGCTTAAAGTGTTGTCCCAGATTAGCCTGTGCAGTCCGCACAGGCTGATCAGGGAGGACACTTTCGGCCTAAACTGGATTTTTCGTCAAGGACAGTCTTCCTTTAAACGAAAAATACAATAAAAGCAGAAAGTGTCGTCCCTGATTAGCCTGTGCAGACTGCACATGCTAATCTGGAACAACACTTAACTCACATGCATTAAACCCCCTTTTAACAGAGCGAGGCTCATTTGTCAAAAAAAAGTTTCAACTGTGTCTGAATAAGGTTTATCAGTAAAGAATTAAAAGAAACAATCTTATGTATATTGAGTGCAAATACTTTGGAAGTTCCGAGTTAAACCGATAGGTCGAATATGTCATCATGTATAAGTTGTCTCCAATCATCAGTGTTTAGAGTTGATATGTGGGCAGTCAATACATTGCACGATAGTTGTAAACACATAAACAATGTGGTGTGCAATTTGTAGTTAAATTACTTATATATTTGGCTTTGTGTTTCAATTCAAAATCCAAAATTGACCCTTTCCCAGAGCGGTGAAAATATAATGGTATCAGAAGTTTGATGTCACCTCCTTTCAGATGATTTCCTAATTTGAGTGTAAACATGGGTTTACCTGGTTATCACTTTGCTACATCTGTTTGAAAGTGAAGAGTTTTAGGTGAACCCAGTTATGGGAACAGAGTATTGTCCAAACCTGAGGTGTTAACAAAATCACACCCTGTGGATAGCTCAAATCTTTAACATCACTGAGTTGTTGAAACTTTAGCCAATAGCCTGATGTCAAAGTTGTTTTGAGTCTTTAATAATCATTCTGTACAATTTATTATCAACAAACGAACATCATTATAAACAGATAAGAGTGACATACATGGTAATGAACAAGTTTTGTAGCATACTTTGGAATGCATGAAATTTGTAATGAGGTAAACATGTATTTTCATTTTCATATAACACTGATTTCCACCAAAAAAACAACAGATTAAATAGTTCAATCATCATGATTAAGGCTAGTATTCCATCTGTCCGTATCCGCATCCCCACATCCGCAAAAAAATAAAACAAGTTGAAATGCACTGCGCTTATTCCATTCATCCGCATATCCGCACGCGCAAAAGGCGTCGGCAAAAGAACAATCAAGTGAGCGTTCTTATGCGGATGCGGACAAGATACGGACGGCATTTAGCACGATGAGGGAAAGCTGTCATCTCAACAATCGACTAAAAAACTAATGTTTTTCGTGAAAAATTATCCTGAATTATACAATCAACGCAGTACTGCATATCGGGACTATATTTTCACTTCAAATAATTTGAATAATCTGTTTGCGAAACGAATAATGTGATTTTGATTTTGCAAATGAAAATGTTAGTTTGATCAGAATACAGGAAGTTTGATTGTTTTCAAATCAGGATTTGTGAAAAATTAAAGTGAAATATTGTCTTTGTTCGTTTACTTTCTCAAGTACATTGAAACACAGGTCTTTTCCCGAACACTTTTCGCAAAAAAGAAAGATACGACGTATGCGGATAAATTAAATATAGCATCCGTATTATGATTTTGCGGATACGGATGCGGATAGATGGAATACTAGCCTAAGGACTTAACAGTTTGTCTGCAATGTTACATTCATGTACATAAATTGTGAAAATCGTCCTCAGACACACACAGAACTTTCTCACTCTTGTTTATTAGTCTTCTGAGCTTCCTGGTTTTATCACATTCTTCAAAATGTCAAACACTAATTATATGACTCCACCACCATGTCTTGAGCTGTATTCAAGCTTCATTTATGACGCGTAGTCATTGAATAGGCTAAAACCTAGTACACCATTATTGGTATCAACTGGACCATTTTTCATTTTTTATTTTTTTTTAATGTGGTCACTTTTCAATCCCGGTCATACACATTTTAAAGCAATATTTGTTATGACTCTGCCATTTTTAATTATGTTAATTCAGATTGTTCAGTATTTTTGCCAACCGCTGTGCTATTTAACTGCCATTTTTAATTATGTTAATTCAGAATGTTCAGTATTTCTGCCAACCGCTGTGCTATTGTTAAATGATGGTAATACATGTAGTTTTGCGTTTTTGCTACCTGCTGCGTCACTTTTCAACTTTGCCGGTATTACGTTTGGATGGCTGGATTTGAATCCCAGGCGCGGCCTCATGTCCTGGCCCGGATGTTGGTTGATATGGCAACGCTCGTTGGCATAGAGGGCCCAGGGCTGACTGAGGTAGTTCTGTACTGTGTGGGTCGGCCCCACCCCGGGGCAGGAGACTAACGTGTTGTGTACGCATTGCAGGGTGTCCTCGTAGTGCCTGTAAAACATGGCAAAAAAGTGAAAATATTTAACATTAATTTCTAATATTCTTATATATACCTGATATGACTGGTTCTTTTAAGTTAAATACACTTGGGGTAAATTAAGAATAAATAGTTTTCAGCGATTAATTAAAAGTAAGTATGTTTACTGTTTTATTTTATAAAAGTTTCAAAGTAACTTTCTGTATGCTTTTTAAAGGAGCTCTCAAGGAGCTTAGTAAATTTCCATTTTCATTTGGCAATGTGTTAACAAATATTAAAAGGCTATATGTATGATCAGCTTCATGAGGAAATGGATTTGGTGGTCTCATGAGCAGACAGGGTAGCTCCTGTTCAGACTACGCAGATGCCTATGCTGGACTGGAGCTATGTTAGTCGCATATGAATTAAGACCCATTTTTGCATGATGCAGTTTGTATGTAGTTCATAGTTTGTAGACATGTACCACTGTTTATTTGCTCATGACATTATATTAGTCTAATTTGAATCTCTGTTTTAAAGTGCTGCAATGTAAATTATGAGTAATAGAGAATGTGGTTATTATAGAGAAATCAAGAATTGTAATTGTCCTTTGATTGGAAACTGTCTCATGAAACCTGTGTTAATGGAACTATTGTGTTAATGGTGACCAGTAATGTGTTGGATTACTTTAAGCTTTCATTCCAAAGTCACTATGGGACAAACAGTTGAAAGTTGCTTGCTCAAAGGCCTTTGTAATGCCTGTGTTGATGCTATTTGATGTTAATCATCCAGAGTTATTGAACTTTAATCAATTGTTTGAAAGCATTATAATGATCTTCCTCTATAAAAATTTGCAGTAGTTACTAAATGATAGACATTTTAGCCAACTGACTTCGGATTTGCATTTCCCATTCAGATCGGTATATTATTTACTTGGATGATTGCAATGTTAATTACCAATCATAATGATGTTAGTTATTATCAATAGTTTTATTATGCATTTCACTCCTTTTTGTTAATCTTGTGGCATGTCCTTGAAATAGTTTCATAGTAGCATGACTAGACAATTATTATACAAATAAAAAAAAACTTCCTTGGGAGGAAAACAATAACTCTTGCTATACTTCTGTGCTCATATGCAATTACTGTGTTCAGGCCATTAGCAGAAATTGTTACTTATGTCATAAATGTTATTGTGTCAATTGAACCTTTAGCACTTGTCACTGAGATATTGCCCTGCCATGCACAAAATGTATTTACTTACATTTTTACATTATCAGCAAAACTCAATAATATGCCATAGCTAGCATGGGGGCGTCATAGTTTTGCCTTTTAGTAACAATTAGGGAGGGCACTAATTACACATGATTATACCTATTAGTGTAAATGTGTTTATTACACATTTAGTAATGCTATTTTTTTCTACGTTTAACTATTGTTGAGTACGCTCGGGTTATTTATATGTAATAATTTACATTTAAGTATTGTTGAGTACGCAAGAGTTATTTATATGTTATTATTTACATTTAAGTATTGTTGAGTACGTAACGGTTATATATATGTTGCCGGTTAATTTTTTTTTGGCACATAACTCAGTGGTAAGCCAGAAATGGATGTTTTGTGGGATATTAAAAGCTTTCAGAGATGGTTGAAATAATATTTGAACAAACAGAGTAATAACCACTCCCTTTGTTGTATTTAATGGCTATGTCAGGTGTGTGTCACCATTCAAATTTGTATTCCTCTTGTTTTTACATGTCAAAAATTGTGTGGTATTATCACTCATTTAAATGAACTTGCATTATTCATCAGTCGCCTACAGTTAAATTATAATGTCAAAATGGTCAAAGACGTCGGACCTCGGCCATTCCCGAGAAAAAATTGCTGAGGTCTAGTAAAATTTCTGAAACTGACGGAATTTGTGTCCCATAAAAATCAATATGTAACAATTTATATTTTGGTTATACAATAAAACAAAACTACATACCTGTCAGAAAAACTAACTGATTTTACTTTACTTCAATATGGCAAATTACAATAAAATAGAATGAATTTGTTACGTTAGAAAGAATGAGCTTTTTTTATTGGTTGATATGATCACAATAGGGGAACTGTTTCCAGCATTTGAACAAACTTAAATCGAAAGTGGGGAGCCATGCAACATTCACTCTTTCGGTGTACTTAATGTCAACATCGAAAGCGAAAGTAACGATTTCAAATGCATATTTCATAAGGCTATTCTTAAGTTCTTTTGTGATATTCAGAAAGCAAAAATTGAAGTATTCTCTTGTCCCTAACATATTCTTATCAAATATTATAATATTAATCTTCTTCATGTTATAAATAGTATTATTTAACCGTTTGCATTGTGAAAATGAAATTATATTCTTGAAAACGGTATTTCCTTTTATTTGATTAAAAAAAATGTCTGATAAAATCTGATGAGGTCTTGTAAAGTTCAAAAGCTACAAAACACCTTAATATGTCCTACAGATTGTCATTGCCTTTTGCATGGATTGGGTTATGGTAAGTCATTAAATCAGTTTTGCATAGCATACATATCTTTCTGGAGTAGTAAAAATTATTTGTGAAGTTCGCAATAATGTCTTTAATAGACAAGTATAATATTTGACCAGTTCAGAATTGTGATATCACTTGGTGGACATGGTTTACGAAAATAATAGCACAGTCACATTGTTCAAAAAGCTTTTGTGTATTTATACATGTACCAGAATGGTGTCCATGCAGGCCTTTTCCCAGGATTTTGTTATAGCACAGGAGCAAAGACCCACAGTTCAAAGGGGTTAATTTTCTGTTTAATTCTATTTATCCTACTTAAATTTCTACATTAATTCATATCTAAAACAAGCTCAAAAAGGTGATATTTTGACATTTAATCAAAGAGGTTCCCCTGATTGGGTAATTTATACATGTCGGTACGTCTTATTCTGAAATTAAGACTCAGGGGTACCCCTGACTAATTGAAATTCACTGTACTTAAAGGCCCTAGGAAAATGTCTGCCATTTGAATATTAAGGCATGTTAAAACTGATTAAGCATTAAAACTTGTAGTAAATACATTCTTCAAACCTTGTGCATCAAGTATTGTGGCTTAAGAAGGAGGTGTTTGTATAATTATGCTGGAGATGAAGGGCTCAGAAGGACATTGTAATGAGTGTGCACCCTGCACTGTACCCTGATATCAAAGATAATGAGGATTTGGTAATGAATATGCATAGGTTACTTGTAATAACAGTTTAGACGGGGTCACCACATTTGTGCCTCTATTGCTCTCTGGTCTTTGCCAACTGCATTTGTCAAGAGGGCTTGATGGCTAGTAATTATCTTTGAGCCCAATCAGGAATTTCTTGAAACAAACGCAAGCCCCATGCTGTGGCCCAGAAATAGAACCCTTATGACAGATGCTTGTCAGCTTTGTGTACAGGAATCACCCAAATGGGAACACTTAGAGGCCTAGAATGTGAAATATCCAGTAAAGCCTATTTAATACTATTTATAAACATTTTCCATTTAATACATTACATCTCATGGAGAGCACTTATTTATAATTATATTTTTACTATTTAATTTTTCACTACACCGAAACTACTTGCAGTAACTATAAGAAAGTCAATATGAATTGTTTCTTTAAAGTGTCCGCAAACATGATTCTAACAAATTAATTTAGTTGTTATACATTTATTTCCACTTTGTAATATTCTGGTAATTACAATATGATATTTATACTTTTAAAAGTTAAAGCACACTTAATCATTTTTTTGCAATGATTTGTATATGTAAATAACCCATAAAGTTTTAACAAGTTTATAAAAATATGTACCTGCATCTTAGGTCCAGAAATATTTCTTGAAGAAATACATTGTTGTATCTTCTTTGTGCCTGGCCACTTTTGTGAGCTTTATAAAAGACTGACAGTTCTAAGCACTGAATGATGCGTTCCTCAAACTGTGATTCACATGTTGAAAGACTTAAGTCCAAAATTTCAAACTCAAACACGCTCCTGCATTGCACTATTCCAATCCATGACAGAAAGATCTGTATAAGGAACACCCTGTGCCAAGTCAGGGACTGCAGTTCCAAACTCACTTTAGTCCGTATCATGTTTGAATGTTTATTGATCTGTTGAAAGCACTTAATTAACTGAGTAAGAGTTGTTTGTTAAAATTCAGTTATTCATGGTTGATAATGACTTGTAATATCCAGCGTTTTCACAAATCAAATTATTTTATATCATCGCAACTCATTTAATATTTCAAAATATGTATTTTTCAAGTACAATAATGTCAGTGCAAGTTTTGTAAATATATTTTTAAAAAGATTGCTAGTAGATTCTGTAAATTATTGGTTTAATTAAAATTAATATTTATTTCACTGTCTTATTGATTTTTCACAAAAATATATATTTTTTTAAATATTAATTGTCCAGTTAAATTGAATAAACATTTCTATTGCCTTTCCAAGTCCATATTGTCACAGTGTGTATCACCAAGGCAGGCTATCAATGATGTGATCTCACACCCTCCCTCTATCAACTAACCATGCATCACTGGTCTTACCTCAGCGCTAAATTTAAAATGGAACAACTGTCCTTGTTCACAGCTGTGGAAAGACTGTGGTCTTAAAATACTGCTTACTGTATGACAGATGATACGGGACTGCCTGTTATTGAACAGCTGATTGGAGAAGTGGCTGAGCATTATCAGGAATTGTCTCTCAGGAATCCCAGCTATGATGCAGTTGTTTTTATCTCTGATGGTGTGCATGACAATGGGTGTTGCATCACTGATATAAATGAAATTTGATTGTGTCATTAGTTATCTATTGTGCATGTCATATGTCCATGAAAAGAGGCATCATGTTGTCCATTTAGTTTCTATAAGTATTATGTAAACAAGACCCATGGTGACTTAGATTCAATGGATATTGAGAGGAGATATTAATGACTTTGAGATTATCTGACATCATTGCATGCAAATTAATACATGACTCTCTTAGAAAGCAGGGTTTAGTTATGAATGTTCACAAAGTCTTCCCAGATTAGCCTGTGCAGTGTCCACAGGCTAATCAGAGATGACACTTTCCTCTTTTATTATATTTTACGTTAAAAGGAAGTATATTCTAGGAAAAATCCATTTTGTGCGTATAGTGTCGTTCCTGATTAGCCTGTGCTGCACAGGATAATCAGGGTCAACACTTTACGCACATGCATAAAGCCCCATATTCCCATAGCCAGGCTCATTTTTATGTTGTTCATAAACCATGTGTACACTTGTCCCAGACAGGTCCTCCCCACAGCCCAATACTTTCGTGTCTGGGTTTTGCTTGTTTTGGCAGCCTTTCATGCATGATATGGTTTAGTACTTAACCTTGGCGCTCAGACAGTATTCCTGATTTTCAGTTTATTAAATTACTGGGTTATTATGCTGATTATAAGTTTTGCTGATGAACCTTTTTTTATTCTTTCCATGGTTTACCAGGGTAATCAGCTGCAAATGTATGAAAATTGAACTCGTGACTCTAAGCAGACTTGTTTAATAGAAAGTCTTGTTCCAATGTTAATGCACAAACAAGGTTAGAAACTGGAAACAGTTTAGAGCTCCAGACCCTAGCAATCTGACATTTCTCACTTCATTGTAAAAAAAAGTTTATTCATCCATTGAAAAAAACAACATTGTTATGCCCCCTTTAAAAAAAAAAGGGGGGGTGGGTATATTGTTTTTGGCCTGTCTGTCATTCTGTAAGTCGGTCATTCTGTCTGTCTTAAAACTTTAACCTTGCTTATAACTTTTGCAATATTGAAGATAGCAACTTCATATTTGGCATGCATGTGTATCTCATGGAGCTGCACATTTTGTGTGGTGAAAGGTCAAGGTCATCCTTCAAGGTCAAAGGTCAAAAAAAATATAAAATCAAAGTGGCGCATTAGGGGGCATTGTGTTTCTGACAAACACATCTCTAATTTTTTAATTTAACAGGTACATTTTCACCAAATGGAATAAAATACCAGTCCAACCACTGATCTGACTTCTGCTGGTACTCTGTTTCCATAGTGCCATAGAATGGTGGGGGGAGGGGGGTCATGGCCTTTAATTGGTGGGAAGTTCACTTTTGCAAAAAGACGTCATCCAGTTGTATGCATGCCCAGTGCTCCAGCTAGGCCTAAANAGCGCCTTAGGGCCTGATGGCCCTCTTGTTTAATTTAACAGGTACATTTTCACCAAATGGAATAAAATATCAGTCGAACCACTGATCTGACTTCTGCTGGTACTCTGTTTCCATAGTGCCATAGAATGGTGGGGGGAGGGGGGTATGGCCTTTAATTGGTGGGAAGTTCACTTTTGCAAAAAGACGTCATCCAGTTGTATGCATGCCAGTATTCGCTATTGATTTTTTGTATTCAATTATTTTTGTATTTGAAAGAACAAGTACTTTGAAATAAGTAATGATTGCAATAAATTCCTTTGTCGAGGACAGTATTTTGAAATTACAATGTTCCCCATTGACATTTTGGTAATTATTTTATTTGTAGAGCTCTAATAGTTATTTTATTTTCTCCATCAGGGAGGCTATACTTTCGATTGACAGTTCATTAACTACATATATATATGTTCAATGTCCAGTGTGGGATTAAATCTGATGGCATGAAGTGATAGAGCATATGCCTTCCACTAAATGATTCAAAATTGATATTATAAATCTTTTGAGTAACTCAAAATCATTTTGCACAGAAACTAGGTAAACTCTGCTACCCAGATATGCACACAAAAAATGGTTTCACCAGAGTCACAGGAATTAGGTTATGATATACACAAGTTGTGGCCCCTTTCTTAGTTTAATTCATGTGATTAAAAAAAGCAGTTTTTGGACAATTCCTTGAAAAAGGTTTGACATACTTATATAAATGTTTGTATAATAGCTGTGCAACATTGGCTTTAATAATAAAATGGAAACTATTTAGCTGTATAACTGTATATTGACAGCTATTGGAAATAAGGTCTCATTAAGGTAACCCTTAGTGCATCTTTAATTACCTACATTTTTGCAAACCAAGATCACCTTAATATCAAGTCTGGGTTTTTAAGTATATATTTAGCACACTGAAATCATTGATGTTTCTGTTATAAAACTTATTGCACAATGCTTACCTAAGGTCTATTTTTAGAAGTCTTACCTCAGCACCACAGTATTGATCTTGGAACTATTTTGGTGCCGACTTCTGTTGTGTTGCGTTCCAGTTTTGTTGTATTTTGTAGCCAGTCATCAGCACTGATTCATTCTGATTGCTTTGTAATTCTCAAGTACTTTGATTTCTAGACAGCGCATTCCAGTCACTTTACTCATGTTGGAATGCAGACTCTGATTGATTGCCCTATTTTATTGTCCCATGGATAAGAGACAAATCGTGTTCTTTGGCGATCTGATAATGGCATTAAAACTACTGGATATGTTGTGAAGCTTTAGATATATTATAAGAAACATGTGCGTCTGATGAAAAATGATTGTTTTAAAACAACTTTCTTAATTTGTTTATGCCTCTAGTAGGGTACAATATAGCAGAAGCACTTACCGTCCATCAGTCTGTCTGTCCGTCCCGACTTCTGTTTCTGGACTTTTTTTATGCTTTTAAAACACTTTAGAGATATTTACCTGATTTTTGGTACATGGATGTGAGAGTACTTGCATGAGTTTAAGATAAAGTTTGTGTTTCGTTCCGGTCCATTGATTTTTTGCGAAGCTATTGGCCTTGACATTTTCTCTACAATAACAGTTTTATGGACTTTTTTTGCTAAACGCTTGCAGATATTTACCTGATTTTTGTTGTGTGAGGTTATCTACATGACTTACAGATCAAATTTGAGTTTCATTCCAATCCATTGATTTTTGATGAAGTAACGAGCCTTGGAACTTTCTCTAAAATAATACTTATCCTGATTTATTTTTTTCAAAACGCTTTAAGAAACTAACTTATTTTTGGTGTGTGAGTCTACCTACATGCCCTACATATCGAGTTTGAGTTTTTTTCCGGTCTATGGATTTTTATGCTACCCCAAAATTTTTTGGGGGGAGCATATATTCGCCGCTTCGTCTGTCCGTGCGTCCATCCGTGCACAATTTTTGTCCGGGCTATTTCTCAGCAACTAATGACCGGAATTCAATGAAACTTTATGGGAAGCTTCACTACCAAGAGGAGATGTGCATATTATCAGCGGGTTCTGGTCGGATGATTTTCACAGAGTTATGGCCCTTTGAAATTTTCCATTAACTGTACATATAGTGCAATTCTTGTCCAGGCTATTTCTCAGCAACTAATGACCGGAATTCAATGAAACTTTATGGGAAGCTTCACTACCAAGAGGAGATGTGCATATTATCAGCCGGTTCTGGTCGGATGATTTTTCACAGAGTTATGGCCCTTTGAAATTTTCCATTGTACATATAGTGCAATTCTTGTCCGAGCTATTTCTCAGCAACTTATTACGGGAATTCAATGAAACTTTATGGGAAGCTTCACTACCAACAGGAGATGTGCATATTATCAGCCAGTTATGGTC